>CAXHTJ010000009.1:10718828-10956328 GCA_964019445.1 Populus tremula | reverse complement strand
CTAAGGCTTTGTTGAAGGATTGCCTACCCCTGCCTCGGCCTCTTCCTCTGAAATCTCCATGAGCTCTTCTTCTCCCTTCAACTCTGTGTTCATATCTTCCTCCACTTATTTCTGAATTGATGATGTTTAAAGCATGTTCTTCTTCTTTTTGGCCTTGCATCCTCTGTTCATGAACTAACAAGCTGCTTTGAAGCTCATCTATGGTCATGATAGAGAGGTCATTGGACTCTTCTATGGAACAGACGACATAATTGAACTTGAAAGTCATTGATCTTAAGATTTTTTCAATGATTATGGTATGCTCCATCTTTTCTCCATGCGCCTTCATCTTATTTGCAATGGTCAATGTTCTGGCAAAATACTCATCAACTTTTTCACCCTCCTTCATGCCAAGGATTTCGAACTCTCTCCTCAAAGCTTGTAGTTGAGCACGTTTAACCTTGGTAGAGCCTTGTACTTCAGTCGCATTGAATCCCAGATAGCCTTCGCAGTCTCCTTATTGAGTATGGTCTCAATAATGGTCCTATCTATAGCTTGGAATAGATAGTTCTTAACTTTCAAATCTTTCAATTTCTGATCATCGTTGCTTATTCGTTGCGCCTCTGTTGTCTCTATCCCATCCACTGATGCATGAATTCCATTCTCTATCAATTCCCAGTATTCCTTTGATCTAAGGAAGTTTTCCATGAGCATGGCCCAATGGTCATAATGACCATCGAATCTTGGTATTGTTGGCTGAACAAAGCTGTTGTTGTTCTCTGTTGCCATGAGTTTCTGATTCTTCTTGTTGTTGCTAAGCTCTTACTTTTGCTTTCTTCTCAAGAAATTGCAGTTTCTTAAAATAACACAACCAAGCCTCTATGATGAGGCTTTGATACCAAATGTTAGATCTCAGAATTAAGTTACAGGTTTTTGGTGGCTTCTAAGAGATAGTATTATTCATTGCATAAGCAATGGCTTTATAGCCTGTTACAGGAAATGAAATATAACAGAAAACAAACTTCACGTATTCTACTCTTAAGATCGTGTACGTGATATAAGACTAAATCAAATTGCAACTGATTGTCCTACAAACTAGGACATTATTAACAGAACATTAAACAGTAAGTAAGTCTTGGAAATTCTAATACTTCAACAGTAGTATACAAATAAATCTAGAGAACTTCAGGAAAAATGGACATTTACCATGTTTAGTATTAACCTTAAGGATCTAAAGAGATATTCTGACAACAATCATTACTTGATTTCTTAAACTGTCACCACTATTTCTCAGATAAAAATGATTTCAGTTCAAGCATTCCTGTTCTCTAACCTTTTCATTTTCTTTTTTTGTTTTTTTTTTCCTCGTTTGTCAGAGGTTGGAGAAATGGAGGTTGAAAAGTAGAAACTAGACAAGTGCTTCAAAAAGTTGGTATGGTTGCATGACTTCAATATCATTTATTGTTATGTTTGAGATTGTGTTTGAAGGTATTTATTTAAAAAAAAATAAATAAATTGATATTATTTATTATTTTAATATATTGATATAAAAAATTTAAAAAATTATTTTAATATATTTTCAAGATAAAAATATTTTTTTAAAATATCATATATTATAATATTAAACACACTTCACTCGCTCACCTATTTGTTCAACACTTCTCCCATGTTTTAATTCAAATTTTCTCAAATTCAACATATCATCTTCAAAAAAATCATTAAAATATCAAGAAATTTGTTGTGTGACAAATATAATTTTTTTTTTCAATCATCTAAATTCAATTAAATTTAATCATGTTGGACTATTACACTAATATCATTAACAGTATTGGTTAATAATATTAATGGCAAGTTGTCCCACCAATATTTATGGCCATAAATGCTGGTGGGAGGTGATAGTTGGTTACTAGAAGAATCATTAATACTTCCAATTGAAACTATAAATAGAGGAACAAGAAGAGCTAAAGATACAACCAAGTAGAACCAGTAGAACCAAAAATGAGGGGGAGAGAGAGCTACTTTGGTAGCAGAAGGGTTGCTTTGGGCAGTAACTTGTAGTGACAAGTTGAGTGAGAGAAATGAGAGTTGAGTTGAGTGTGTATTTTTTCTTTTATTGCTGTAAAAATCTTGTTCTTTCTATCTAATAATATTGGTTTTTTTGTAGATATAAACAAGTTGCCGGATCATGATAAAATATTATGTTGAGCCCCTTTGTAGGCAATGACCTTAGCACCTTGATTCGCAACAAATTGGTTTAAAAGCTTATTTATTTACAAAAGAGATCAATCATATGTATTTTAATAAATGAATTTGCATCTTACCTATAAATAACGAGTTTGCTCGTAAAAACTCCTAAGAGCCAATTAATATAGATGAAGATAAGTGGATACAATATATGTATAGCTAATGGTTGAATATTGATTAGGGCGAGTATAAAAATAAAATACCAATTAATCTCATAAATATTTCCCCATTATGAAGTGTAGAGCCAATTGAACTCTTGAAAGAAGAGTGAAGGACTCATGGAGTAGTAACAAAGGGAATGCACCAACTTTGGGAGGAGTGGACTCTTTAAAGAATGGTGAATTTTTGATCACATTGCAATACTCAGAATATGAAGGCAACTGTAGATCAACTTTTAATGGAATATTTCTTGGTAAAAATAGAGAGCTAGTTGAACACTTGAAAGAAAAGCAAAGGAGTCATGGAGAAACAAGACACAGTTCCTAACATGGAATAAAGGCGTGTGATTCCTGGATGAGTAGGTTGTTAGAAGAGTGGTGAGCTTGAGACTACACTATAATACTGGGCTAGTTTCTATCACGCTTGGAAAGTATCTGGAGAAGTTTTAAACCTAAGTGAAAGGCTTAGTTAATCATTAATCATTTTGGATTGAGCTTGGCTATAAAGCTCGATGAGAATGTTGGAGAAGTATTGTAAACTTGACTAGTAAGCTCTCAGAAAAGTTGCTACTATTTTCAAACAAATTTAAGTCTTATTGAAAAACAATGTGATTGTTATATAAAAGTATTAAGAAGTGACAGTGGCAAAGAACACATTTCAAGTATAAAGGAATTTGTAGCTCTCAGAATTGAAATGCTTAATAGTGGAAGTCAAAGTGAATCGATTAATTGTAGAAGAAAAGCTGACATGGGACAAAGCATAAAACAGTGGAATTATTAAAAGCAAGCTCTAGACTTTCAAGTTTAAAGGAATTTGGAGCTCTCTAGCAACTCTAGACGTGAGTTACAACAAGCTCACAGGACCAATATGTCCAAGTTTTGGGAATCTTAAAGGAAAGAGAAGCATTTGTCAGACATGGCTCACTTACAAGTTATGGACTTGTCCTATAATAAATTATCAGGAGAAACACCTCTTTCATTAGAAAAGCTCCATTTTCTATCGAAGTTACAGCGTTGGATACAATCGTAATGGCTGTTAGATCTGACAAGGAAGGTGGCCCTTGACATGTTTTGTAAATTTAATTTTGAGAAATTCTATGTAATATATCTCCTGTTTCTTCTCATGCTTTCACTCGTTCAGTTTGTCAATTATAGATCCTAAACCACATGCAAACAACGCAAATGCAGTAGAGAAATTAACCAAGAGAACGTGGTTTTCTTTGGTCATGTCTTTTATGATAGATGGTTATGGAAGTTTCACTGCTTTCCCTCAAAGCGCTTGAGCCTTTCTGGTTGCTGAACATGCTCATTATTCAAAAGCATTCGAAAGAATGGTAGGGTTTTCTAGCCTAGAACTGTAAAGGGAATTTCTGATATCAATTCCCCTGACCACTCATATCTCTCAGATAATCGCCCTTTTCAGCCATTTCTTTTCTGTCTCCCTCCCTCTCTGTCACTCTGTTTTTTCTGGGGTTAAAAAATAGAATTTGATCCGTATAATTCATATCTGTTTAAACAAGGACAGGCCAAATCCACTTATAACTCAAATTAAGAATTGCATCAAAGTACGTTGGAGGGCAGGAGCAGAAAAGAGCAGAATTGACAGCTGAAACCAGCTCTTCAGAATGAAGAAGACGCCCAGAGTTGAGGAATAGCAAGAAGCAAATACATCAAAATGCGATGCACGTCGATTGGATATAAGCCAATAATGACTGCCTTTTTTCCATGCTCCCAGCAAATTGGTTTTCCAAAGTAACCGTAATTTCTGAACTGCTTTATGACCAGAAATGAACTGTTAAAGCAATGAGTTGGGTAGTAATATCTACAAGAACATCATATGACACAGCTACATCCGGATCAGGATTCCAAATGTCAAAGAAGACAGGAACTTCATCAAATCAGCTCGACAATAAACTTGAGAGTGCAACGTTGACAGAGAGCTAGATTGGGTTAAGAAAAGCTGGAAATGTGATCCAGGGGTGTGCCTCCCTGGGAGAAATTTAATCAACCGTAGGCTTTCAAGTAAAAGAAGAGGCGTGCAGTGAGAACGATGTAGATTGAAGAACATGATATACAGTTATATCTCACTTCAACCTCATATTTAAAAGAAGAAGCGGACATGGAGGTTTCACTTCCTTCATGCCCAGGAGAGAATTCTTGCATGATCAGTAACTAAAAATTAACTGATGGAATTTATAAATTGAAAAGCAGTAAAATGTCATTTTGGATTGTCAAAAGAAAGACAATTGATCTAGAACAGCATGAATCATGTAAAGAAAATAGAATCAAAGGTCCCAAAAGTCTTGGAAACACTGATATAGTTAATAAATACAGTGTATAGAAGAACAACCATTGAGGTTTGAGCCTCCATCCAGGTTATGGACATATTTATGGAACATGGATGTGACATGATAAGGAAACACCAGCAGAACAGCTTTGAAAAGGGACGGAAGTGGCAAGGACAACAAATTAACAAATAATATAAATATAAAAATAGGTGATTATGCAATATGCATTTATGCGTTCATTATGTTTCTTCCGCTATCAATCATTGGGGACTACTGTTACTGTTAGAAATGTTACAAGAGCCAACTGTAGTTCTAGAAAATTTCTGGGAAGCATGTGCGATATGGTGTGTGGAAAAGAAGCCTTAAATCTCTCTTCACAAGGAAGTAGATTCTCTAGTTCTCTACTTTCCTTCACATGTTTGATCAACTTCACTTGTGTTGCATATTCAGATAGTAATCTAGGATCTGCAGAGCCAAAAGACGTGAAATATAGCCACGCATACCCACAGCTACCATCATCGCAAGTAGCTGGTGCCAACTATGACTATCATCGTATCATGCAATGCACACCAAAGGCCTAAGAATTAAAGTTACAGGTGCACGAACACAAGGGGCGGATGCATAATTTGTAAGACTGAAAATCAGCCAGCAGCTGGTTAAAAACTTGAATGGCCAGTAACATTGAAATTGCAGTGTGGTTAGATGGTTGAAATTGTGTTTTGCCCTAACTATAGTTTCAAATGTATTGATTCAACACACCTTTATATGAATCCTACTAAAAACTCTTAAAACTTTGGTTATGAGAAAGCTATTTTTAAACCTACTTCACAACGCAAAACACACAGTACTAGCAGATCTCTAGTATCAAGTTGCCTTCAAATTCTGAGCCTCAGTGAAAGATACTGAATTTCAGCTAAATTCTAATGCTTATGGTCTGCTGCTTCCTTTGCCATCTAAAAGACACAGACAACATGGATAATGCAGAATGAAGATCATCGTCCAGGACAATCAATCACGAAAAATGCATGTTGCCAAAAGCCTCAATAATGCTGTCATGAGACCTGAACTCCAATAAAGCATGTATTAATAAGGTTTTTTTTTTAAACAAAAGGACAATGTGTATTTGTTGAGCTAAAAGAGCACACACAAAGCTTGAGATCTCAAGAAAACAAGGCTATTATTTCATAGCATTACTACACATAAATGATCAATATGAAAACAAGCTAGAAATCCAAAGCAGAGCAGATAATTCAACCCTGTCTAAGAAGCATATGGATACTAGTCAAACTACAGCGACTAAATAGAAAAACAAAAGGCTTAACACGTGTTCTAGTCTTCTAGATGGATCCCTTGATACTCTATGACTACAAATAAACTGCAGTTTAAACAAACATCATCAACTCGGGTCTACTATATATGTTATTCTGCTCATCGTCCAGTATAGGATACGCTGCCACAAGGGCATCCTGAGATCCAATATACAGAGAATTGTAGATCTTCCAGTATACTTCCCTGACCTTCCGGGCAGGATGGAACAGCCCCTGGAGACAGTAATTCAACACAACAGCAGGGCCTAAGGCCACCCTCATTCCTTCAATGGCTTCCATGACAGCATTTATCACATGAGGGGACGTCTCAAAAATGTTGGGCCAAACATAGTTAAGCAAGTGGACCAATGCATCCTCGCAACCCAAACCAGCCACACCCAAAGCCATATGCTTAACAGCGGAAGCTGCAGTCTGCCTGTGAACTAGATCTCTGTCCATGAGGGCATCCTCAAGTAATGGAGTCACTGCATAGATATAGTCTTTACCCATTTCGCCAATGTACTCAAACAGGAAAGAGAGGGATTTCAAGACACCATTCTGCACATTAAGCTCTGGGACACGATATTCGTTCATCAAGGCAGGCAAGACTGTAAAAGGTGAACAGGTTTCTGCAACTATAGCAATTGCAACAGTTGTGCAAACACGGTTTTGGCGCTCCTGGACCTTGAGGTTATTTAATAATGTAGCCAAAACATCCTGAGGCCCAATGGCCTTAGCAATGTAACCAAAAGTGTTAACAGTAGCACGCCGAATACCCTTCTTGTGGGCCTTAAGCATCTCAAGAAGCTCAAAACAAATCCTCATCCACTCCCTGGCAGGAACAAACTCAGCTCCACGATCAGCAATACGACCAACAAGATCAATACAGTTTTCCTGGACTTTCTCATGCCTATTCTTCAGAATTGGTGTTAATCTTGGAAGCAAGTCCTTAATAGGAGGAGTCATTTTGGTCATACCAATGACATTGACAATTGCTTTGAGAGCTCCTAGAATCGATCCAAGAACTTCAGGGTATTCTTCTCCCAAATACTCGTACAACACTACACCAAGATGGCCCATCAGTTGTTCTTCCTGGCACTGCTTCATGACAACAGCAATTCTAGATATAAGATCAGCAGCTTGCTGTCTCACTTTAGCACTCTTGTTGTTCAAGCGCCACTTAATGGTTCCACAAATCTGGGGAAGGTAAGGTTTCACCCTCTGTCCAAGAGAATTGACAACCGCACCAAACCCATTAAGCATCACATTAGCATCATCACTGGTCTGCTCTTGGAAAGCATAGAGAATACCATCAATCAAAAGCTCTTCCAACCTAGCATCGATATCAGATGAACCCATGTTTGTCACAACCTTCTCAATTGTTTCCATGACCATACGCCTGTAAGGTTCACTCTCATCTTTCAGATCCTCAACAATTCTGCCAACAATATCTTTAACACCAACCTTGTTAGCAATCTCAACAGTCGTTTCTACAGTTGCCTGTAATTTCTCCTATCCAAGGCCATCTTCTAACCCAGAAGTTCTTAAAGAACTCAGGTAGAATATCAGAACGTATATAGTCAGCTTCCACACATTGCTCACACTTTCAACACCAACCTTCATTTCTTCATCAGGTTGAAACTCACGTATCAGAATAAACATGACTTCCTTGGTATAGTAATTGGCATACATAGCATCCATGAGAGGAATAATAAAACCAATTGCTTTCAAGAAGGCAGCCAAGACCTTGCCACGGTGTGACCTAATCCCCTTCCACAATGGCTTCAGAACAGAGTCAAAGCTTTCAATACCATATGGGCAGCAGCCTCAGCAAGAGCAGCCAAGGACAAGGCAGTGATTGTCCTCACCTTCTGATTCTCATCATTCAGACCATGCTCTATGATTTCCACAAGGGATCGCAAATGGGGAAGAACAGCACAGCCAATCAAAATAGCAATCTGTTGAACAATTTTGATTCCAGTGTGGCGAGCTTGCCAAGATTTCTTACTCTGGCACACAGCTTTCAAGAAGGGCAACAGTGCAGGAATCCCGAGAGCAGAAGCAACAACACTGAAAGCTCTTGCAGTTGTGTTCCTAACATACTCATCAATATTATCAATATCAGGACGCATAGCAGCAATCATGGTGGCCAAACCAGCTGCTTTACTCAAATTAGAAATAATCTCTCTCCCTTCTACACGGGCATAATAATCCTCATCAATCAAGAGTGGTTCAATAACAACAAGAATCTTATGAACATAGGCCTAACCAACTCATCCAATTTATACAAAACCCTATCAATTACCTTAACCAGAAGATGCCTCTCCTGATCCTCCAAGGTAGGCTGCATAAGCAGCGGTAAAATTCTGTTAAACAATGGCCCAGCGCCAAACTCTCTAGCCTTATCAGTCAATTGCCTTAAAGCAGTCTTCCTCTGTGGAGGTGTCCCATTTTTCACTTTAAGTAGCAGTTTCATAATCTTCCTCTCTTTCTGCTCCTCTGGTGACAACTCCTCCTCATCTTCCTCGTTCAGCAAAGCCCCAAAATATTGATAATCCTCAGGTTTCATAAATGGCAACCCAGCAGGAGGCTCCTGCCCCAGGTCAAACTGTTGGCCTCTGTTCTCATCAGGAATAGAATAAAGAGGAGTCCCCATTGGTGTCGGGGTAGCCAACAACTTCCTTGCCGGTGTCCTGATAGGCACATAAGAAGCCGGCGGCTCCAAGATCTTGTACCCTTCTTGAGGAAACATAGCATCCAACTCCTCATCGGTCAATGGCCTATTCCTCTCCTCAATATCCTTCTCCCATCTCAGCAAGTTATATTGCTCAGGAGTTATAGCCCCACGCATGGCAAGTGCATTAGGAGTTGGAGTAGCCATATCAATTGCACCAAGAGGAGTAGGTCCAGGAGTCGCACCACCAAGACTAGGAGTAACCCCCCCTAGAGCAGGAGTTGCACTCTCCATACTAGCTGGAGTCTCATCCCAACGAGACTTTTGCCTTTTTGGTGTAGGTGTAACCATTCCTTTGGGAGTGGAATCCCAAGTAACACCAGCAGGCGTCGCCCCTGGTGTAACCCCACCCGCAGGAGTGGCATCTGAATCAACCACTCTCCCCGGTGTAGGAGTCTCATCCCACCTATTCTTCCTCCCAGCACCTGGCGTAGCATCCCCTATCCTCCCTGGAGTAGGTGTCGCATCCCACCTCCCAATCCCCGGTGTAGCATCAGGTAAATCCCAATCCGAACCCGTCTTCGCCTTCTTAGCTGCATTTCCACCATCCTCCGTCGATTGGTCCCACCTGTTCCTCCTCTTAGCCATCGAATTCGCCTCCTTTTCACCCTTGTCACCTTTCTCAGCCCTCGCTTCCTCTTCTTCCTTCTTTTTCTTGGCAATTTCCCTTAGAAGTTCCTCCTTTTGCCTTTTCAAAGACTCTTCCTTCATGATATCCGAATAAGTCCTCACACTGGGATCCGGCGTTTTCTCCCCGGCAGAAAAAGGATCGTGCCTCTCCGGCGAAATAATCCTATCCAATCTCCTCCTCCTGTAATCATCCTCACGATCAATAATCCTCGACGGCTTCCTAAACCCATTAACTTCTTCACTATCATCACCGCCACGAGGCATTTCTTTAAGAACTGATTTCGGGGCAGTATAAGAAGCAAGTTTCTGAGCAACCTCGTTAAGACCCACGTCGGGTTCTTCATCATCGGTAGCTGGGATCGATGTTTCATAAGCATCACGGTCGACTCCACCATACAAGTCACGATCGAAGGTTAAAGAGGTTAAAGAGGCAAGTTGTTGTTCCATTTTCTTGCGCTCTTCTTGGGTTTTGGCGATTTCGGGGTCCATTTTGTTAGGGTTTTTGCAGAGTTGAAATGGGTTTTTGTTTGATTGTTGGTTATGGTGGTTTGTCAATTTGGGATCTTAGGGTTTCTGTTTAGTGGAGATATGATTCTTGAGTGAGAGGTTAGCTAGTGTGATTATATCTTTCGATAGGAACCGACTACAGAGTACAGAGCCAGAGGCCCAGAAGGGAAGAGAGATCAATGGCTGTGGGTTTGGAACGTTTGGGGGTTATGGCTTATTTATGAGCTGGGTTTGTTCGGCCACTAGATTAGGGTTTCGTGGGGCCTAGTGCTAAGAGGATCAATTTTTCTGTTTTCTTTCTTGACCATACCCTCTTGTTTATCAATTGATGCCAACCTTCCCAAACAAAAAAAATATTCAATTAATTAAGAAAACTTTATCGTATCAAATGTTTGTTATTTTTTTTTTAAATAATAAAATATGTGACACGATTTTATTTATTCAAAACATATATTTTTATTTATAATATATATTTTTTTATCTTTAATGTTCATTTAAGTTTGTTTAATGAATCTAATGTAAATATAAGTTGATAGGACAAAAATTATTTTATAAATAAAATTATAAAATAATTATAATTATAAGAATTCATATTGTATCGAAGCATTGTTTCTAAATATTTTTGTTAATATTATATTAAAATTAAATATTAATTAGAGTTGTTAATACTGATATATATTATATCCTTTTTATAAAAGATAGCACTTGTTCTTATATGTTAAGATATGAGAGATATCTAAAATTAATATATAGACACTTATTAAATGACAAGTTGGGTTTCCTGAAATGTATACCCGCATAGAAAATGATAAATTTAAAATTTTTTAAGAGTTTCAAGAATTCCGTTTGAAAAATATAGAGTTATTTAGGGTTTATATAAAGATTATTTAAAGATTATATTTTTTTATGGTTTTGAATAATTATTTCAAGACTATAATGTCACAAATCACAAGTCAATCGACCTCTAACAACAATTCCCATGAACTATTAGTGAGAAATTTTTAAACTCTTTTAAAAGAAAGAGATTGTTATACCTTTGAATGCTAGCTCTTTTCTTTTGTGTTTATGTGTTTTTGTAATATCATATTGTATTGACATTTAATGTTCATAAAATAAGAGGCATAACTTTATAATTATAGGAAAATCTAAAGAACCTTATAAATGGTAAAATATCAAACTTGCCACAAAAATAATATAACATATATAATTTTAGGCTAATTTTATAAATTTATTCAATCAAGTCCTTACTTGATTGTTTTTAGGTCTAGAATTATAATTTCATATATTAATTACATTCTAATTCTTAATTTTTAAAATTTATTTATAATTAAGTCATACTTAATTAATCATCCTATTTTAATTTCTAACCAATGATTATTGTGTATGTGACCTATTAAGTTCTCTAACAAGTTGACCTACATATAAATTATAATCCTAAATAAATAAAATAAATTAATTTATTATCAATTCAACAATTAATTAATTTATATTTGAAGATCAAATACAATGTTTAGTAACCTATCATAACCCTCTAAATATTAGAAAAATTATAAGTGGTTTGACTTAACCTTTGGGTGATTAATTTCTTAGTGTAATTATTATCCTTTCATTAAGAATGTCCTGATTTAGATGTTATAGCTTGAAATATATCTGCTTTGTTAAATCATTTTAGTTCTCAACACTATAGTCATTGATTCTTTTAATAAGATTTGAAAATCTTTTTAAATCTCATTCCATCTTAGCCAAAGATTTCACAATCAATACTATTTGAGAAAAATTGAATATTTTTCCTAATTCACCGAGGGTGATGAATTCTTCCTTGATTACTCAAAAATCTTCATGTAGTTTACACTATACCCAATATTTGTATGTTGTTACCCTTGATTAGAACAACATATTATTAATATCAGAGCATAAATTCAAATTTTTTTAGGAGTTCAAATGATCCCATTAGAAAAATTTAGAGTTGTTTATAGTTTATATGAAGATTATCTAAAGATTAGATGTTCTTTATGGTTTTGAATAATTGTTTCAAGACTAAGTTGCCGCAAACCATAAGTCAGTTCAATATTAGAATCAGAACATAACACTCTCTATATAAAATAACTTAGTGGTCTCAAGTTTAATAATCACTTACACAACTACATGAATATTTCCATGGACATAAGTGATCTCTACATATTAAATTTTGCATGCCAATTTAGTATCCGTGTCATTTGATAATTACCTACATATTAGTTTCAAACATTCTTCATATTTTATATATGAGAATAATTGCTTGGTTTCATAAAAAAAAGAATATAATATGTATCGATCTCAATAGCTCTAATTAATGTCGAGTCTTAATAGAACATTGACCAAAAACATTTAGAAATAATGTTTTGATGCAATATGAATCATAATTATAATAATTTTATAATTTTTCATGCAAAATATGTTTATTCCAATAT
Organism: Populus tremula; assembly: GCA_964019445.1. Lineage (NCBI taxonomy): Eukaryota > Viridiplantae > Streptophyta > Magnoliopsida > Malpighiales > Salicaceae > Populus > Populus tremula. The sequence continues at coordinate 10,944,031 of CAXHTJ010000009.1, read as the reverse complement.
CTTTACTCAAGATTAATTAATCAAATATAATAAAAAAATAAAAAATAAAAAAAATCCTTATTAATAATAAATATTATATTAATAAAATCAATATTATATGTAATCAATCAATTAGCTACGAGTCTTCCATCTTTGTTCATTGCATTCATTTCCTTTCATCTCCAGAAGCTAATCCCTGGTTCATTTTGGTTTGAGTGATGCTTGGAATAATACTTCAAGAGAAATACCCTTGAAATGCTCTAGCTGCCACGAGTCCAGAGGCCAACGCAGCCCCGAATAAGGCATGCAATCTCACACAGAAGTACTTTGCCATGAAAATCTTCCCTTTGTCCTGTAATATCCATCCCATCAGAATGATATGAGCATTACGTGGCATCAGGAGTTCAGGACCGGAGGAGGGAGACGGGAACTGTCGAGGCTTAAACTATCGTGTTAGTTTAGATCTCACCTTGTAGTTTTCTTCGACAAAGCCGACCACCAGTTTTCCCATAGGTAAGGTCAGAGAACAGAGGAGCTGGAAAACCCACGATTCAGTCAATATACCTGTAAGAGTTCATCGGTGAAAAGCATATGTTTTGAACAATTTTTTATCGCCTTACAATGCAAGATAAAGGAAGAGTTCTGCTTAGACCAGAAGCAAATAAAAGAGAGTACAGCATTGCGACAGCTACTTTCACCACTCCAGAACCTCTCTCAGTGCCAAGTCTAACCTGCACAGAAGCTCAAACAGGACATTAATGCACTATATAGCTTAAGAAAAACAAGTAAACGAATGAATAAGGATGATCCAATGTACACACCAAAGGGGAAAACTTCCCGACAGCCTTGTCTTCTTCCACCTGACTTGCACAGCGTTTTCATGTTATTTTGATAATGCAATGCTAGTTAATGTGAGTTTTGGAAAAAATCCACTGCTAAATGATGCTAAACTGAGAAAAATAAAAAGATGGCTACCTGGTGAAAGTGACTGCAGAAGAGGATTAATGTCGTTGTGAAGCCAACGAGGAGGGATGCAGAAAGAATTGTGCCAGTTAATGGAAGAATGCTCATCTCACTGTCAAACACACCGAGGGATATCAGCTATGTATAGAACAAGAACAAAAGTTATGTAAAGCTGAGTTGGTGTTGGAATTTGAAGAAATAAAGTAAACCTCGTGCTGCCAAGTAGTAAGTAGAAGGCAGAAGTAGCGAAGGGGCCGAATGCTGCGAAGCACAAGGGCTCTCCCAATCCTTGGTAACTTAACCGAAATGGCGGGCACTACATCAGATACTAAGCTTCAGAAGTTCTTCCAAGATAAGAAAGGACATATATATCACAAGGAAACATGTAACTATTATGCCACCATGGAATTATATTTACAATTATGACTTGCCAAGCACAATTGCTGGATCTAGGAGGCAGCTCAAAGCCTCAGATGTAGAACTTTCTATAGAACTTTGTAACAGACGGGAGATTCAATTCTTCAAAAATGATTTAAACATTCGACAAACTAGAGAGATTTTTGTTACCTGATATACATAACCACAAAGAATTGCACAAGCCAGGAATAATATTGCATGGATGTTTCCTCCCCCCATAGATGTCCATGCCAGGCCCGCAAAGCCAAGTAGAAGTGACGAGTAAGCAGCAATAAAGGCCACTGAACGGCTTCCCAAAGCGATAGCAAAGCACAATTAGCGAGATCTTGTTTGTTTTCTCTTTGAATAATCTTTTTTTTCATCAGAACATAAAAGTTCATAGTTTCTATTAACCATTTACCTGCCGACCAAATTCACAACTGATTCTTTCTTGTTCTTATCTGCTCCTGTATCGAAATCATAAACATCGTTGCTGCCCATGGATCACACAGATGAATCTTAACATCTTGTATAACATGGTATACACACGAGGATAGTTTTCTGATGGTGTACTTTATTTTTAGCAAACATACGGCCAGTGAAATTACTCATTCTAGGAGATTTAGGCTACTGGTTTAAGATGCAAGAAAAATACAAATAAAAAAAAAAACTCAGTAGAGTGAATCAGCAGGGCAGTACATTCGATTAAACCGCAGGAAAATGGAAGTTTGAAAATCAATGCCCACACGAAACAGTAGTCTGGTACAAGGTCTATTGCTAAGCTTGTTCCAACTTAATTTATTTTCAATTCACCCTCCTATTTTTTCAGAACTCACCTTAGATTGAGCCACGTTATGATAAGAATTGAAGAAACCAAGAGCGAAAAGTAGCGTCTTGCTGAAAAGATGCCTGTTTCCAAATAAGCAGCTGCACCACCTACCTGTTCCACAAACCATGGAATATGTAAGCCAGGAAAAGACGAATGAAGTGTGATGCACATCATCAACCATTAATCCTCAAAAGCATAGTCACAGAATCAATATTCAAAGAACCATTGGCACTAATTATAAGGAAAAACTCACAGTTAGAGGAACCAAAGCAACAGAGTAAATAGGCAATTTGACTGCCCTCCATATCAAGGTTGCTTTAGGAACATCCTCCCCACTTTCACTTTCATGTGCATTGTCAGCATAATTTGCTATACTTCCTGAAAAAGCCCGCCAACATTGAACTCCTTTCTTGAATTCTAACCGGCTTATACGAATCCCACAGACAAAATTTTGGGCAGTACAGCAGCACAATGATGATTTTTTGGAAGCATTTGAAGTAAGAGCTCCCGGATAAGACCTGAGAAAGTTGGTAAAAAATAACAATAATAATAAAAAAAAAAGAAGAAGAAGAGACTTGATGAAATAAACTATTAGTAAATGCAGAAACAATAGGCACGTATGATGTCCTCACTTTCTCTTCTGTTCTAAGGTAAAGGAGAGCAGTGCAAGGAGTAAAACCATAATCAAGAAATGCAGTGCTAAGCAATAGAAACATTAAATACAGTTTGAACTACAAGCTTCCCATCATTAATAGATTTCTAAGTACATCAGACCAAAGGACATTTCATTTCCAAATATTCTTACTGCATGGAATACACCTTGTAACAGCACTGATTCTGGAGTTTTGTGTTTCACACCCAGAATAAGATTCTTTAGACTCCAAACTCTCTTAGCTAGCAAAAGAAGCATCATCAATCACATGGAACTCAGTGAATGATTGATTGTATTACACCAAAATTCAATCTACTGATGTGAATTTCAACAGAGCTCACAAATCATGCCATCTCAACATTTGTTAAACCTTTTGTTCAAACAGTGTTTCAAATTTAGCAGAATCAATTGAAATAAACTAAGAACTCATTAAAGTATACTGAGCAATTTAAGTAAACAAATTAAGAATAGTGAGTTGATGTTAAACAGATGTATTAACATTAGTCTCATAGTAACAAAAAAACAAGTACAAAAATGAATTGAATAACTTGCCTTGGTGCATAACTCTGCCTCACTTGATAATAATGGAGTTTCTTGAGACTAGACCCCTGGTGGAGGCTACAAAACGCTGCTGCCATTATTGCTATCAAATGAAGTATATCTTTCCTTAACGATTATCTACAAGTAGGAACGTAGAGAAGACAAGACATTCAGTTCGTCATTTAATCATTAATCCCTTCTGCAGGCGATGATAAACTAAACTAAACTAAAAAGAAAAAAAGAGAGAGAAAAACCTTGATAACAGTAAACCCTCTTGCCCATGCATCTCTCAGTCTCTGCCTGTATGTGGAGGTTGCAAGAAGAGATAAGAGCAGGAAACTGAACTCCAATTCATCATCGTAAAAGAGTAAAACTGTAATAATAAGCTTTCTTTTAACAAGAAGGCAACAGTAGTAGCTAGCTAAAAGACAGGAGTTAGACTTCTCTCTTCTGCAAAATCCTGTCTTGGCTAATTGAGGGACCAATAAGATCCCAACATGTAAGCATGAGGATCAGGATCTAGTCTCACTTGTCAACATGGCCCTACCAATCTTTATATCGTGAGCCATTTGAGGGCTTAGTTGGGCTTTTACGATTCTAATATGGTCTTGAGTTTAGGGTTTTTTGTTTTGTTTTTTTTTTTTTTTAAGGTCTTCGGCACACAATTACAATGAGGACATGGATATGTTTTGCTTGAAGGTTAACAAAGAGTAATGACAATGTGTTGACAGATCTATCTTAGATCTTTGTATTTCGTACCGTTAGCAAAATAAAAATAAAAAATAAAAATAAAATAAGAGGAAGTAGACAAACAATAGTACTTTATCTTATATTATATCTAATAAAATTTTATATATATCTCAAGTTAGGTTTCTGTTAAGTTTTGGGTTGAGTTTAATAAAATTTATAAATTATTTATTATTAATTCAATAATATAAATATCTAAAAAACAAACAACTTATTCAAGTTTGGTTAATATCCATTAAATTTGAATTAAATTATCATAAGTACAAGTCATTCAAATTTTTTTTAAAAAGGGAAAACTTTCATCCTTGAGGTGAAAGAATATTGAAATTCAACCTTCGTCATTTAGCTTCAAGTTGCGTTTGGTACGAAATAAATAATGAATTAAAGGGATTTTTTTATATAAAAAATAACAATTATGATCCATTGTTAGAGATATAAGGTTTAATAGCTTGTAAGTATAACATAAAAGAAATAAAATAAAAAAACTAAAATCCCAGCTAGTAGTCATGATTGGAAGCAGAAATAGTAAAAAAAATAAAATTATTTGTTGATTCCTTCTCCTAAGAAAACAACAAAAACAGTAACTGATTATTCGACTTCATCGTGGTGTGTATAGCTAGCCATAGCAATGGATAAGCGACACATATAGTATAAAGTACTCGTTAATCCGCATATTGATGCGAAAATATTTTTTTTTATGAATATTATGTTTTGGAGTTTGTTTTTTATGTTACCATTTTCATCACAAAACAATTTATTAATTAAAATTTTAATCAAAATACAAATTGTACAATAGTTTAGGAGTTAAAAAAATATTACTTGAAACTTACAAAAATATGCTACATAACTGGATGGCCTTTAACCATAACCTTCCTTAATGATTTTAGGTATTGATTTGACATTGTTAGGTTGTGATGTTCAAGTTAATCCAATATATTATTGTTTTAATTTTTTTTTTGATATAAAAAAAATATTATTTTGATTTTTTTAAGCTAAACTATGTATTTACTAGTTATTCAAGTTGTCTTTAAACTTGCTAAATCGATTAGTTCATATTACAGTAACTCTTATATAATTTAATTTGAAACTCAAGTTAAGTATAAAAGCAGGTTGGGATGTTTAAAGTTTGACCCTTTAACCAAGTTTAATTACAATGCCAAATAATTCTATGCATCCTAGATATTTTTCTTTACATTAAAAAAACTTGGTCTAACCTGCAACATAATGGCCTTACATTGCCCATACTCTTGGTAACATCATAACTAAGGATGATAACACATTGTTGGGTCTATTTCCTTATTGTTTAGGCCATAACCTATATAAACTAAGAAAAAAAGGATCAAGATTTAAAGCCCTAAGTCATATAAGTGACCAAGTCTAAAAAGGCCAACTTTGACTTATTTTCATTATAAACCAACATTTACAAAAGAAAAAGGAGAGCTTTCGGTTAGAGAGAAAGACACAGAGAATGAGAGTAAATAATTTTTTTTCCCATCTTTGTGCTTTAATTGGATGATGATTTGTTACCCAATTAAGATGTGATTTGATATATTATTCTCGACAATAAGCTCTTTAACTTAGACGGTGTTGATTATTGAGAAGCTTCCACCTTTAGGTATTTCTAAAAGACATAATTGGTGAGATTTAACCCTTTTTCTTTGTTATTGTTGATAGAGTCCAACATTTTGATGATGATATTAGTGATTTGGTGTATATCCTCTAGCTGAGCTAGGAAAGGGCCATAAATTTTTATCCAACTGTTGGATCGCGCTTAAATTTTTACAGGAGTTTTTGGAGGTCGTTTTTCATGGAGTTGATTTAGAGTTGCTAATCACTGAAGAGGAGGTCTAGTCACGTCTGACCAGAATAACAAATAAAAAAGGCTACAACTTTTGATCTGACCGTTGGATTGCGTTCAAATGTTTACAAGAGTTTTCGGAGATCATTTTTCATGAAGCAGATTTGGAATCACTACTCGCTGAAGAGGAGGTCTAGTCACGCCTGACTAGAATACCAAATCAAAAGGGACATAGCTTTTCATCTGACTATTTGATCGAGCTCAAATGTTTACAAGAGTTTCTGGAGGTCGTTTTCCATATAGTAGATATAGAAGCACTACTCACTGAAGAGGAGGTCTAGTCAGACCTGACAAAAATAGTTGATTAAAAGGGCCATAACTTTTTATCCGACTGTTGGATAACCCTCAAATTTTTACAAGAGTTTACAGAGGTTGTTTTTCATGGAGTAGATTTGGAATCCCTACTCATTGAAGTGGAGGTCTAGTCATACCTGATAAAAATAGCAGCTTAAAAGGGACATAACTTTTGATCCAACAGTTGAATCGCGCTTAAATTTTTACAGGAGTTTCTAGAGGTCGTTTTCCATGTAGTAGATTTGGAAGTGCAACTCACTAAAGAGAAGGTCTAGACACGCCTAACCAGAATAACAGCTCAAAAAGGCTATAACTTTTGATTCGACCGTTGGAGCGTGCTCAAACTTTTTGAGGAGTTTCCGGAAGTCATTTTCCATGGAGTTGATTTGGAATCGCTAATCACTTAAGAGAAGGTCTAGTCACGCCTGATCAGAATAACAAATAAAAAATGCCATAACTTTTGATCCAATCGTTGGATCGTGCTCAAATATTTACAGGAGTTCTCGAAGATCATTTTTCATGGAGTAGATTTGGAATCGTGCTCAAATATTTTCCATGGAGTTGATTTGGAATCGCTAATCACTTAAGAGAAGGTCTAGTCACGCCTGACCAGAATAACAAATAAAAAATGCCATAACTTTTGATCCGATCGTTGGATCCTGCTCAAATATTTACAGGAGTTCTCGAAGATCATTTTTCATGGATTAGATTTGGAATCGCTACTAACTGAAGAGGAGATCTAGTTACACCTGACCAGAATACCAGATCAAAAGGGACATACTTCTTATCTGACCATTGGATCGAGCTAAAATTTTTATAGGAGTTTTTGGAGGTCGTTTTCCATGTAGTAGAAATGGAAGTGCTACTCACTGAAAAAAGGTCTAGACACGTCTGACCATAATAGAAGCTCAAAAGGGCCATAACTTTTGATCCGATCATTGGATTGTATTCAAAATTTTACAGGAGTTTACGGAGATCATTTTCCATGGAGTACATTTGGAATCACTACTCACTAAAGAGGAGGTTTAGTCACGCCTAACTAGAATACTGAATCAAAAGGGAAATAGTTTTTGATCCTACCGTTGGATCGCACTCAAATTTTTACAAGAGTTTCTATAGGTCGTTTTCCATGGAGTTGATTTGGAATTGCTAATAACTGAAGAGGAGGTCTAGTCACGTCTGACTAGAATAACAAATAAAAAAGACCATAACTTTTGATCCGACCATTGGATCGTGCTCAAATGTTTATAGGAGTTTTCGGAGATCATTTTCCATGGAGTAGATTTGGAATCACTACTCACTGAAGAAGAGGTCTAGTCACGCTTGACTAGAATAACGCCTCAAAAGGGCTATAACTTTTTATTCGACCGTTGGATCGTGCACAAATGTTTACAGGAGTATCTAGAGGTCGTTTACGTTGTAGTAGATATGGAATTGTTACTAACTCAAGAGGAGGTCTAGTCATGCTTGACCCCAATAATAGCTTAAAAAGACCATAACTTTTTATCTGAACGTTGCATCGCGCTCAAATTTTTACAGCACCGGGATAAAATTCACTGTTGTAACATCCTTATATCCGAGATTAAGAAACAATCTCATGTCAACTAATACACAGAGTAATTCAAATTTTTTTCTATATATATTTATGGTGTTCATATTAAAATCTACCGAAATTTCGACGAAGTCTCCTTTATACCAGAAGGTCCCAAGGTATCGACCTTTAACCTGTTTACATTTCTAATAATTCACATTTCATAACTCAATCACGACCTAATCATCTTAGGTCTCAATCCCACAAACATCATCGTCATCCCAACCATAATATTTATAACATATATTGAATAATAAATATCATTATAGAGGAATAAATGAGATAAACATGTATACATGGACACATTTATATGACATTCAGAGTTAAGATTATCTATTCAAGTTTAAATATTAATTATACAAATTATGTTATATAAAAGTTGTAATATTATAAAATACAAGGGTATAATCCATAGAACCTAGAACTACAAAAAGTGAACATAAGCTAAGATCTACTCATGTCGTGTATGCGAGTGTCCTGAAACAAAATACATATTATTGAAACATGAATATCACAATAAATATAACAACACAAATATCCAACAATTTAAAAATACAAACATGCATTCATATTTTATTCACTTCTCCCTTTTGGTTTTCATTGGAAACTCTTTCTCATTTAACCACTAAAAACCACTTTCTCTTCCATTATTAACCTTCATTCAAGATTTTATAAGATCAACCATGATTATTTTTGCTTAACACATTACCTATACCAATTTCACTAGTATCATCATCACTCTGTAGGAGTTGACGTAAGGTGATCTCATTCCTAGGATCCTAACATATACTAAATGTATGCTAGCCAATACATGATAATCCTCTTCTCCAGGATCTTAACATACACTAAATGTATTCTAGCCAATATATGATGACCCCTTACCTAGGATCCTAACATACACTAAATGTATGATAGCCAATACATATTGATCCCCTTACCTGGGATCCTAACATACACTAAATGTATGCTAGTCCAAACATGACGATCTCCTTATCCGGGATCCTAACATACACTAAATGTATGTTAGTCCACGCCCCATATCACACTTCTCGTATTTTTGTTGTCAGCGATAATTTCATCACTTAGCAATTCACACAACAACCTTTCAACTCGAATACACATACATTCAGAATACTATCCAAAATATCAACATCATTACACAACTTTTCTCCTTTCACATAATATCCAACATTCGATAATTCACATCAATAACATATTAAATTATGGAATTTAACTAGAAAGTATAGGTGCAGATCACCTACTTGCAATAGAAGCTCTACTCCTACTCCCCTACTGCTTCTACTGCACCACTCTGTGGTCTTTCCTACGAATCATAGGTTTACTCATAAATTTTTCTCATTCAATGATATGTTTTATAATAACTATATCAACAGCTAATAAGTCTTTCTTTCAATAATTTCTTTATATTTTACGTTTTTCTCATTACACCAATTAATATTGTCATTCTTTGTTCAACCACAATTATCATTCCTTTCTTTATATTTGAACTGTTATTGTTTAAATCTCGAACTATTACTGTTCAACTGTTACTGTCTAGACATTGGACTGTTACTGTCCAACCATTCTGTCTTGAACTGTTACTGTCTACACATTGAATTGTTACTATTTAGACATTGGATTGTTATTGTCCAATTGTTTCTGTCTTGAACTGTTATTATTACTGTCTGACCATTCTGTTTTGAACTGTTACTGTCTACACATTGAATTGTTACTAGTTAGACATTGGATTGTTATTGTCCAACTGTTTCTGTCTTGAACTGTTATTATATTGAACCGTTATTGTCTAGACATTAAACTATTACTGCCTAGACATTGGACTGTTACTGTCTAGCCGTTACTGGCCGACCTCTTCTCATATTTTTAACTATATCTAAAGTTATAGAACTCTGTTTCAAGCAAGATTGGTCTTGTTGAAAAGATAAGACACGAGGCTACAAGTTCTTTGAAGAAGGAGAACCCAGTTCTACCCCCAAGGTAGTCAAAATTACTCATCAACTAATCAATCCTACTGCCTTACAAGGTCTATCACGACCCAGTCTCAGTTGGTGACCCATAAATGGAGTTCTATAGCTTCAAATTAAGCATGATCAATTTTCTTAGTTAGTCAACATCCAAAACTATAATTTCTATGAAGGAAGCTATTCCTAATTCCTTCATCCTCTTACCCAAAATCTCATCGAGAGTCGAGAGATGAGCTTGTCTAGACACAACATTCACAAACTATATTTTCTGGGTAAGTTATCATGGTTTCATGTCCCTAATCATATACAACACATGAATTAACTTAATTTTAACATCTATTACATTTTCCCCAATCCAAGTCTAAAAATCCTAATCTCTAATTCAACATCATGGCATCAATTCATAATTAAATTTGAAACGACTTATAGGACCATGATTAGAACATCTGACCCGATAAGAATAAAGGTTTTGATCTTCAACCAGTCGAAGATTCTCGACCCCTCCTTTTTCCTATGGATAGTCAACACTCCCCTCCCTCTTTTGTTCAATTTTTCTTGTTAATTCCTTGCCCCTAAGTGTTTATTCTACCTATACACCTTTAATCTTGTATGGGTTCTTGAAATTTGGTATTTCTCTCTTTCCTCATGGATACAAAAACTCCTTTTCTTTCCTCATGGTTGCTGCAGATTATAAACTAAGAAAAATGAGGACAATGGCTTAAAACCTTTTAAATCATATAAATGACTAGGTATAAAAAGGCCAACTTTGGCTTATTTTCATTGTGAGCTAATACATACAAAAGGAAAAAAAAGAAGAGAAGGAGAGCTTTTGGCCTAAAAGTAAGAGAAACCGAAGAAAAAATATGTTCTTTTATCTTTGTGCCTTGATTATTGAATGGTGAGTTGTTACCTATTTTAATGAAATTTTGATATGATATTCCCAGCGATGAGCTCTTCAACTTAGATAATGTTAATCGTTGAAAAGGTTTCACTTTTGGGTATTTTCAAAAACCTAATTGGTGAGATCTAACCATTTTTCTTTGTTGTTGTTAATGAAATACATTTTTATGATGATGAATTTAGTGTGTGTGTATCTTCTACCTGAGTTGGGAAAGAACTTTGTGATCCTATTAATAAAAAAAAATTGAGTAGATTATAATTTTGCCTGGATTTTGTATATTAGAATTTATGTTCTGTGCTTATTTAATTTGGAGAAAAGAATTGAGACTTTAATTAGGTTATATCAATGCTTTTTCTCAACATATTATTGATAATGATGTCTCAAACATTATGTAGGAGACAACTCAAAAGAATTATATCTTGAACCTCTGTTATGAAAAATATATCTTAAAAAAGTAATACTTGAAGGTCATAAGCTAAATTCTCAATTCTTAATCTTGTTGGTGGGAGAAACCACTGGTGGTGGCTTTAAACACTCAGATGGGATAAAACATAAAGTTTTATTACAAACAAAAAGAAAATCCAAACTTTCAGGTATGAAGGTGGCTGGCGGCCTGCGGCTAGGCGGTGGCAGTTGGTGGCTGGTCGGTGACAGCTGGTGGCTGGTTGGGTGGTGGTTGCCTTCCTTGACCTTCTAAATTGAGTTTAAGTTCAACAAATCCATGTGGGATAAGTATCATCAAGTTTAATCCTAGTGATGAACTTACGGTCAAATGTCACATGATTTTGTTCTTATTCAGCTCAGATCTTAACTCTTGACAAAAATGGAGTTATCCCTCGACAAAAGAGAGAGTAAAAATCTCCCTAAAGTCACAAGTGGCCTTCATTTCCTCCATTTACGAGGGCTCTTAGTTGTCTTTACGTGCTTTGTACAGAGATTCCACACGCCAATTCCTTTAAGCTTAGAACATCCTTAAATCACAATGCATAATCCCTTTTCAGACAGCATGATTAAGTTGCCTGCTGACGGCAAGACTTGCATGGCTTCTTCTTCATCACCTAGCTCCAACTACGAAACAGACCACAGTGCATTGTCTCCAAATGAGGAATCTATGGAGGCAGTAGACTTGGAAAATGGCCCAGCCTTTGGAAGCTGCCGGGATGTCCACCGGAAGGATGTTTCAATAACATGGGAGAACCTTGGGGTGACGGTTTCAGATAGGAAACATGGGTGCAGATCCATTCTTCAAGGACTCACCGGTTATGCTCGGCCTGGTGAGGTCTTAGCAATCATGGGTCCTTCCGGCTGCGGCAAGACTACTCTTCTTGACGCACTAGCTGGTAATTTTCCTTGTCTCTTTCTTTTCTCCAAGAAACTCTTCATTTATTTTCTCTTTGATCACATGCATCGATTTCTTTTTTCCGGTGAAGGAATCAAGGAAATGTTTGCAGCCTTCACGGGTGCTAGACACTCCTGAAATTAGATGCTGCATGATTAATTAATTATATTCATGCATGCATATCTCTATACCAATTATTGAGTAGTCAAGGGGGGGTAACTATAAACTATATATATAATAATATATATAAAAAGATTTTATTGTATTATATATTAATTATTAATTGAGAAATCCAGATTCTTAACATGAAAGTCTCGTAATTAAGGTTTTAATTAAGACTATTCCTTTTGGAGCAGAGCTGTATAATAAGCCAGCTAGATTGGCCTAAAGACAATGCCACACTTTATAAACATCAAGGACATTTTTGTTTTCATGCGTTGGAAAAATCATCTTTTTTTTTATTATTAAAATGTATATTTATTTTAATTTGTATATACCTCAATTAATTTCATCAATTCTAAAATTAATAATCATATGAAAAAATCACCTTCTTAATCCTTGTGTTTGTGGTTATTGATTATGTTTCAAACTTCATCTCTACAATCAATTAAGAAAAAACCAAATAATTTTATTTATTTATTTATTTTGAGATTGAATTGATTTTTTTTAAAACTCCATTGTTCACCACCGGCTCACTACCACTCTTTCACTATCTTAATCATCAATAAACCATTTTGTTTAAAACAATTCTAGCCATCTTTTAGGTTTTGTCAGAAACAAAAATACTTAAATTATTTCTTATATTTCCACGAAGTGAATTTCATCCCTTAGGGATGATTATTGATTGAAGGCATCGTGTGTTTGTATTTGTGAAAACAAATATTTTTTTATTTTAAATTAATTTATTTTAAACAAAAGAACTTAATTTTTTTAATATATTTTTATCAAAAATAAATTTAAAAAAATTAAAAAATATATTATTTTAATATATTTCATAAAAATAATATAAAACAAAATGTCATTTGAACTTTTAAATTTTCTAAAGCCAAGGCCCAATGGCCCTAGTTCCAACACATAAGAAAATGCTATGGTGGGTTGGATTCGACCCGAGGGCTGGATGGGATAGAAAATATAGGTTTTAAGCAGTGATCATATTGAAGTTTTCCCGTACAATTAATCCCTTTGCTCTTTTTTATTTTTTATTTTTAGCGACAATCGGTGTCGCCCAAAACAACTTAAGATTTGACCACTGCAATACTGTCACTAAATGGAAAGATAAAATTATTTGTGAGTCAAGGGATATATATAACGAAAATTTTTAAACCAAATCAGCATGAACACATAAAATAAATAATTTAAAAAAAATTACATTAAATTACTACCAATTCCATTGTGTGTGTTCGTATTGAATCCATTAAGTTCCTACACCAAGCATTAAGAATTGTTTTTTTTTTTTTTCATTTAGCTAAGAAACTTGTATATTAGTTCAAGAAAGCATAGTGTAATTGTTTAGAGATGGATTGTACTTGATCCACAGTTCAGAGCAAAAAGAAAAAAGAAAAAAAAGAACATAGAGATCCTGTAGACAGCATTAAGAATTTATCTTATACTGATGAATTTTTCACTCTTCAATGTGCTGTAAGCATAACTCTGATATAATACAGTTCTCTTCCCAGGGAGATTAGATTCCAGCACAAAGCATTCTGGAGAAGTTCTAATCAATGGTCGAAAACAGCCATTGGCATATGGGACTTCGGTATGAAAACTAGCCTTTCGAACTTCAAATTGTTGCAGAGTTCTGATATTAGAAATTGATCCTAATGCTACATGTCAAATTGATCCTTTCGAACTTCAAATTGTTGCAGAGTTCTGATATTAGAAATTGATCCTAATGCTACATGTCAAATTGATCCTTTCGAACTTCAAATTGTTGCAGAGTTCTGATATTAGAAATTGATCCTAATGCTACATGTCAAATTGATCCTTTCGAACTTCAAATTGTTGCAGAGTTCTGATATTATGCTACATGTCAAATTGATCCTTTCGAACTTCAAATTGTTGCAGAGTTCTGATCCACTTATGTCATGTCAATTTAGGCTTATGTGACTCAAGACGATGTTATAACATGGACACTAACTGTAAGAGAAGCTGTCTTCTACTCAGCTGAACTCCAACTACCCAATTCAATGTCATTAAGCAAGAAAAAAGAGCGAGCAGAGACGACAATAAAAGAGATGGGGTTACAAGACTCCATGGACACAAGAATAGGAGGATGGAGCAACAAGGGCCTAAGTAGTGGGCAGAAGAGGAGAGTGAGCATTTGCATAGAGATTTTAACTCGACCGAAGCTTCTTTTCCTCGACGAGCCAACAAGTGGACTTGACAGTGCTGCATCATATTATGTCATGAAACGAATGGTCGATCTTGCTAAGCAAGACAGAATGACAGTTATTGCATCCATTCATCAACCTAGCAGCCAAGTCTTTCAGCTCTTTCACAACCTATGCCTTCTGTCTTCAGGACGAACAATATACTTTGGTCGCTCTGATAGAGCTAACAAGGTACATACATTTATGTCAATATTCAAATTTCTTTTAGGAAAATTATTTCAGCTCTTAAAGCTCTAAATAGCTCATGACTTGTTTTACTTTGGATTGTAGTTTTTTGAATTGAACGGTTTCCCTTGCCCGAGTCACCAAAACCCATCTGATCATTACCTACACACAATCAACACAGATTTTGATGAGGTTTGCACAGTGAATCGTGACAAATCCTGCTTGGAGATATTGCTGTATTCTTTTTATATTCTGAATATATATCATTTGTTGTTAGGACATGGATCAAGGTTTCCATGCAAAGAAAACCACCGAGGAAGCAATCGATTTTCTTGTAAGATCTTATAAATCATCACATACTTGCCAGCAAATCCAAAGACATG
This sequence comes from Populus tremula, assembly GCA_964019445.1. NCBI lineage: Eukaryota > Viridiplantae > Streptophyta > Magnoliopsida > Malpighiales > Salicaceae > Populus > Populus tremula. The sequence goes on along the minus strand of CAXHTJ010000009.1, from coordinate 10,929,022 downwards.
TAGCAGAAATATGTAGCTTGGTGAGTAAGGCTATAGACACATTAAGTAGCAATGAAAACATAATATTTTCAGCAGGCTAAAGTTTTATGCTTGTTAATGTATTAGTCTGCATCTCTATATGCATTTTAGGACAGGGAAGAACTAGAGAAGGACAGCCAGGCTAACTTCATTTCCCAGTGCCTTATTCTCACAAGAAGGTCTTTTGTGAACATGTATCGAGATCTAGGCTACTACTGGCTCCGTCTGGCCATTTATATTGCGTTATGTTCAGGCTTAGGATCCGTTTTCTATGACATAGGCTCTGGTTACAGCTCGATACAGGCAAGTACTGTGTCTTTGTTTGTTTGTGTGAGAAATTACTGCCTGTGAAAAAAAATGAAGTCATGAATGTTTTGATTCACAGGCAAGAGGTTCACTGCTTATGTTCACAGCTTCCTTCTTGACAATCATGGCTATTGGGGGTTTCCCTTCATTTGTGGAGGACATGAAGGTTAGTTCATAACTACATATCAAGTATTCTGTCCCTGGAAATATATAGTAGCATTTAGCAAGTAATTACTTCCATTTCAAGCCAGGTTTTTCAACGGGAAAGATTAAACGGACATTATCGGTCGGCTGCATTTGTCGTCAGCAACACAGTTTCTTCAACACCCTTCTTGCTTGTTATATCTTTGATTCCCGGAGCAATAACTTACTACCTTGTTGGCCTCCAACAAGGTTGCGCACAGTTCATCTACTTTGCCCTGACACTCCTTGCCTGTATGATGCTGGTGGAAAGCCTAATGCTGATTGTTGCAAGCATCATGCCAAATTTCCTGATGGGTCTAATAACAGGAGCAGGGATCCAAGGATTAATGATACTAGGCGGCGGTTTCTTCCGGCTGCCGCGTGATCTTCCCTTGGTTTTCTGGAGATATCCGTTATACTACATTGCTTTCCATAGATATGCGTACCAGGGGCTCTTTAAAAACGAGTTTGAAGGACTGACGTTTCCTAATGGTCAAGTGCTGCAAGGAGGAGGGCCTGCTTCCATCGAAGGTGAAGAAATTTTGAGAATTATATGGCAGGTGGAAATGCGTTACTCGAAGTGGATGGATCTTGCCATGTTATTTGCAATGGTAGCTTTCTATCGGATCATGTTGTTAATTGTACTTGGAACTGTTGAAAAGTTTAAGCCTATAATTAGAGAAATCAAGTTTGTTTTTCTTAGTAAAACAAAAAAAAGTATTAGTTGATCTATATTCTAAGCCTTTAGATCGATGGAGTTAGATCGATACATGGGGATTCAAGAATGATTTTATATTTCAAGTAATTGTTTTTTGAGTTTTATCAACTTTGTACATATTAGAAATTTTTTTTAATTTTAATTTATTTAATTAAAAAAATGGTTGAGTAATTTTATCTTTATCATTCCATCTGTTCTCCTGAATCTAATTGCTTTTATTTGTCCCAAAATATAAAATCATTCTTTTATATATGCTTCTATCACATAATCTCATTGAAAATCTCATGAAATTAACTTAATTTATTACAAAAATAAAAATCAAAGTTTAACAACATATGACAATTTTGTTTTTCAAATTTAAAACCTTATTGTGTTGCGGAGTTGATGATTGTTGATCCTTTGCAACATAGAAATAATATTGGATTAAATTTGTTATTGTATTTTAAAAGTATTTTTAAAAAAAAATTGATTTTTTTTCTTTGCTCTAAATTAATATTTTTTTGTGTTTTTCAATCATTTTAATGTGCTAATGCTAATTTTTTTCAAATAAAAATATATATTATTTTAATGTATTTATAAATAAAAAACACTTAAAAACAATTATTACCATACTCTCAAATTTTTTCTTATAAAACTAATATCAAGACCCCAGAGGTCTTAATTAAATAGCAAAACAAAGAATATTATTTATAGTGTTCAGTGGCCAATAATTAACATTTTACCATTATTTATCCATAAAATTTAATGAAATCTTCAAAACTTTTGAATGAAAGAAAATAAATTAATAAATCAACTCCAAAACTGAACATAGGATTAAAACATGATTAAAACCTCAATTAGATGTTCATTCAAATTTGTTTGAGTGCAGTCTAAAACATAAATTTAAAAAGATACATTTTCAAACTTCCATTCTTTTCATTTTAATCTTTAAGTTTAAATTATTCTCACTTTGATTCTAAAATCTTTTAGCATCACAATCTAACCATTGAGTTCAATTTGTTAATTTATCATATTTGATTGAAGTTTTTTAATTGATAAAGAACTTAATTGTTTATTGATTTAACATAGACAATTGTAATCACTCTTTCAGAGCTCAATTTCTTAACTTAAGCATGTCTTAAGTTGCATTTTTTTTTTCACCTTGCTGAATTCCCTAAACATAGGAGTTCAACTTTTTATCCCAATATTTTTAAAAAAAAAATATTAATTTTTTTCACATTTTGGCCAAGTTTTAGGCATTTTATAATTTTTTATGATAATAATAATAATCATCATCATCAATCAATCATCATATGATTATAGAAGAGTAAAAATAATAATCATCATCATTATCAATCAATCAAATGTATTTGAATTTCAAAAACAAAAAAGAGGGAAAATATTTTTGTCTAAAACAAAAAACAAAAGTTTTAGAGAATACTAGAGACTTTTGAAAAATACAAGAAGATTATAGAAGTTTGTGGAATAGATTGACATCTAAGATGGTGTTTGATATTGTGATCCAATTGTACTTTTGAATTTTTTTTATTTTTTTAGCTCTGAATTATTTTTTTATATTTTTAAATCGTTTTGCAACTTTTGATTGAATAGTCGAGGATATCATCATGATATTCACACTTATTTGGATTATACTACCTAGTAAATGATGGTTTTATAGGATATGATGGAATCGAGGTAATATATCCAATGTTTAGGAGATGCTCATAAATATTTTTGAGTGGTAAAGGTTTGTCAATATTTAACAATGGCATTTAAGCAACAACTGATAACACAATAAGATCTGATGGAATAAGATTTCCAATATGAGAGTCATTCCCTAACTCGGATTCCATCATTACTTCAAAGTTCACAATTCCCTACTTTGATAGCTTGTTCAATCATCTCGTCCTTAACTACTAGGTTAGTAAAGTGCAGGGCTACACTTCCAATCAAAAACTCAAAGTAGGACATCTTAAGCAAGCTAGCCATCTTCTTTTCTAGTAGTGAAAGACCTATTTGAGTAGCTACACCAAACCACCCCTGAGTGTATTCTTGGATAAATTCTCTATAACCCATTTTCATACCTTGCAGGGTAGATCTGTCTAGAAAGACGTTCATGTCATAATTATACTACTTAATGAAAGCATTTACGGGGTCTTTTTATTTTTAGATTTTCATGTTGTCCTACTCAAATTGCCTTGAAAGAAATGCATCAACAATTTTTCATCATGTATTACTTATGCCATCTTGTTGTAATAAGATTTAAGGTGAGTGATAAGAAACTGAGTTCCAATGTACTTTATGAACTTGAGCACATGAAACTTTTTTGGTACAACCACATTCGGAACTAGACACATATCAATGGTTTGAACAAGATCATACAAGTCCACTCCTTCAATAACTCTTATTCTAGCTTCCAAATCTATTATTTTATCATTACTAATATCCTTAAATGATTTTGTCTTGTGTGATTCATTGGTGAATAGATCCACAACTACTGAGGTCGATAAAAATATTGTTTATTGCACAACTGTTGTATCACACTAAAGTTCTTAATTTGTCCACCCATCTTTCTTTAGGCAAAATTGTTATAAAAGTCCTAGGCTGATTGGATAGGCCTCCACCAGAAAGGTGTTTGAGTGTCTAGTCAAGCAAGGTAATGATGTGGGTTGTTTAGCAAGCTAGAGATGTGGGCATGTTAACCTTCAAGGAATCTAGCTCCTCTTGAAACTAGGCATTACGATGAATCATCTTTCATATTTCTTTGTTCAAGTCAGGTGTTATAAACTTTATGGATTTGAGCTTTTCAGGGATCTATATTCCAACTTATCATATGCTCATATGCATTTAAACTTTAAAGCATGAATACATGTATGCTTATTGATGAAAGTGTATGTACACGTATATTGAATATAGATTAACCTGTTCAAAAGGCTAATCCATGACTTCTTTATGGAGTATGGACGAAATCCATAGTTTGATTAATATGAAAAGATCTTGCCCAAATTAATTCTCATCTTGGTTAAATCATATACATATTAAATATTACAAAACAAAAGGTGGGTTTAATCCCCTTTTCATTTAAAATGACAAAATAGTTTTTATGTAGTAATTTCTTGGATTTGGTCATTGGGCAATTCCCCCATCTAATTACATTATCTTAGATTCTTACCCATTTTTAGAAAAAGTCATGGTCTTCACCTAAAAAATCCTGCGGTTTTCACAATTATTGATTTGGTCTACTTTGATGCAAAATAAAATGTTAAGGAATCCATATCTTAAGGACAAGTTTTAAGCTATTATATGAAGGGTAAGCTTTTAACCTAATCTCAAAAGAGTTTATGATCTATCAAGTGACCACCTTTCATGAAAGTAATATAAGAGGTTTACAAGGAATGGTAAAGGCACAATATGATCACCATTACCAAATAAATGCTCAGCTAATTAGTTTTAGAATTTTGTTTTATGGAATATTATACTGCTAACTCTAAAAACAATAAAGTTTTTATATGTTTTAAAAAAAGAAGACTACCAAAAATTTTTTAAAAACAATTGCACATAATAAAATCGACACATGCATATATTTCTATATGTTTTTTTTTTTAATGAATTACTACTTATTGCACTAGCTTATTTAAAGTGTGGTATTGTCTTTTGGTATTCATCAAACCTTACAAGCTACACAAAATGAGGTATTAACTTCTTTAAAATTCAAATGCTTGAACTTCTAAATCACTTTTTAATATAATGTAGTTAACTTAATGTATAACTACGTTGCTTAAACTTTGTATCCAAGATAGCATCAACGTGACTTAAAATATCCTTCTTCTTGAATTAGGATGTTAAATACTTGTTTTTTTCACAATACCTTTAATATTTTTTGACATAATAAGCACATCATACATACTCATTTATATACTTCAAATAAATTCCTTTCTTTTTACAATAACGTTCAAATTAAACCATATCATAAGATCACTAAATCAAACTTTTCAAATTATTGATTTGGCGTTTGCTTCAATTCATATAAGGATTTTACTAGTTTACACCTTTTCTTTTCATTTTTATATAGAATAGAACTCTCATGTTGTTCTATGTACACCTCTCCCGCCAAAACTCCATTTACAAAGGCTATTCTTTCTATGTGAGCATATGTATCACTATAATTATTCCTTTTGCTTAAGCCTTGTAACTACCAACCTTGTTTTGAAGGTTTACATGGAAGCATATATATATATATATATATATATGCCTATTTATAATCAATTGGTTTTAAACCTTGTATTATTTGATAAAATGAAATTTATTTCATCGCCTCTAGAAAGCATCCCTTGAAGCCATAACTTAGCTATATGTCATAGGATCTTCCATGTCATGTAATAAGAAAGAATTGTTTTATGTATTTTTTTAGTGAGTTATTAGTTTTTTATTTTATTTTTAAAAAGAATTGTTTATTTTTTTTAACATAAAAAAATCAAGACTATAGAGAATTATTTAGTATTCTTAAATTCATTTATGTCATGTATTTCGAAAAACAAAATTCATTAATTACAGCCAACTCTCATCATCTAGAAGATTTTTGCATATAATACTAAGAAGCACTAAAATACTAGTTTTATATATTTTTAACAAAACAAAAATTAATTATCATTATCATCTTATGTTCATAATTAAAAATTAAATTTCAATTATAAAGTAACATTGTAAACTAGTTATTTTTGCAATATATGTAATATCGTGATAATTAATAGTTATGTATTAACATATTAAATAATTTTTTATATAAAATAAATCTTAATTAAAAATTAAAAGTTGAATAATTAGTTTTATTTTTTAATGCATATAAATATTATATGTATTAACAAAAAAGTAAAAATAATAATATTAAAAATACATAGTCGGCTATTGGTTTGGTATACTCTTTACTCTACTCCACACTCAACTCAAGTGAAACAATAAGATTAATAAAAATACTCGAATTAATTATCCCTTTCTCCGGTTTTTCAAGTATTTGTTGCGTGAATTAATTTATACAAGTCCAAGTTAAAAAAAAAATCACAATTAAATTATTTAAAGAACTTGAACGTAGACTGGAACTTAATTATCCATTATCCTTGGGTATAAACTTCTTTTCTCAAGAGAATATTATTTGAGGTCGAGAAAGATAAATTTATTCTGCAGATAAGTTGGGATGAATGTCCTCTCAATTTCTATTACAATCATAAAGGAATTATATTGATTTTGGCCAATGAAAAGAACAAACCATAGCTTCTTCGACCACAATAAAAGAATAAATTTATAAAGCAAGCTTCTGTACTATAATCATATCGATACCCTGTTCTATATTCTGTGTACACACAAATCTTAGTTTCTTGTACTACATTTATATTTTAGCTTAATTTATAATTTTATTTGAGGTCGAGCAAGATAAAGTTATTCTGTAAATAAGTTGGGATGAATGTCCTCTCAATTACTATTCCAATAAAAAATGAATTATAGTGATTTTGGTCAATGAAAAAAACAAAACTCAGTGGGGCGGCCACTCACTGGTACGTGTAAAAATTAATCTTGTCCTTGTCATTCAATTTATTCTCTACTCTAGTAAAAAAGATAAATATATCAAAAACTTAATAAATATCAACGAAAAACATCTCATTAATAATTTAAAACAGAAATACTAATGAAATATTTTTATTATCAATGTAAATAATGATCAAATATATTTTGTTAGTAATTGTTTATGGAATACATAAAATAAAATAAAACACTATCAATAATTTCATTAAAAATTTGACAAGTTAGTATTTTTTAATAGAACTGACAACAAATATCTTTGTCATTTAATTTAATCTTTTATATAGTAAGTATTAATGAAAGTACCAACAAAAAATATCTCATTAATAATTTATAAGAGAAATACCAATAAAATATTTTTATAGATAATTATCGATATAAATAATGATAAAATATGTTGTGTTGGTAATATTTTATAGAACAAAGAAAATAAAAAATAAAATAAAATCCATTGACAATTCTATTAAAAATTTGGCACATTAGTATTTTTTAATGGAATTACCAACAAATATTTTATCAGTAAATTTAAATGAATTAAACCCCAACATGTATATCTTCCCCCTTCCATTTTTCTTCTTTCTGCCAAAAAAATCTCTCCCCTTATTTTCTCATAAAACCGACCACCATCCTCACAAATCAGGCAACGCCAAATTAATAACCTCGATCTACATCTATTATTAGTGTCAACGTCCCTCTCTTATTTTAATTTCATGTGAACTTTTGCTACACCACCATGTAAGTACATTTATCAATTTTTTAACTCATTTATATTTTAAATGAATTTATTAAATATTATTTAAGTTCGAGCAAGATAAAGTTATTCTCTAGATAGATAAGTTGGGATGATAGTTTATTGGACCACAGTAAAAGAACAAATTAATAAAGTAAACTTCCTGTCTAATATCATATAGATACCCCTTTCGAATGTGGCTGTCTATAGCCCTGTATAAAGCAAACTTCCTGAAAATTTCGAGGTTTAATCTTTAGGCATTTCATTAGGGATTTTTGTTATTTTCTACACATTAAATAAATTACAAAATATATTAAAATAGTTAAGTAAATAATCCACAGTAACAGTTTTTTTTTTGTTCTTCAATTTTTTGTTTTTTCAATTATAGCCCTTCAATGACTAAATTAATTACCAATTTCTTAAAATGTGTTAAGGAAAGAAAATATTTAACAAAAGAAGATTAATGGGTAAAACAAGAAGAAATCTTATGGCCAATCTCAAATTCACTAAAAAAAAGTTTTGTTTAGTCCACTTATTTTTCTTTTTCTTTCTTTACAATCTCTTTAATCTTGATAATTTTAATTTTAATCTAACAGTTCATTTTCATAATATTTTAGTATCAAAGCTTGAGAGAGGAGAGAAAGTCAACTAAATATGGCAAAGGAAAGAGAAAGTTGTCAGTTCACTAAAATTTGATGATTAAAAAGACCGATATTGGTGTTAATGAGTTCTATTCAAAGAAAGATGCCATATTGAGGTTTTTTAGACCTTAATATTGCTGGAGAATATAGATTAGGGTTGGTAGATGATTTTTTTTCTTGTTTGATTTTGTAATTTTTTAATCCTTCATGTGGTTTTTATTACTGATTAATTGTTTTTTTTTTAAGGTTCTAGGAGTGTTTAATATTTATTTTAAGTTGAATCTAGGTTGAATAAAAGGATTTTTAGAGGGGAAAAAAACACATTTGGTCTTCTCAAAACTATTATTCTGGTTGAATTCTAAGCAGGTGGATGACACTATCTCTATTGCAATATTAAATAACATGTCAACTGATGTTATTATTATTATCTTTTTAAGAAGGGGTAGACGACATATCATTAACCTCTTAAAAAGAGAGAAAATAAAAAAACAAAGGCCTCGGCTCAGTACTACTACAAGCCTGTGCACATAGGTATTTTTGAAAGACCCATATGTATTTGGTCACCTAATCCTGGATTCTAGACCCTTTGTTACTTTTTATTTTTTATTGGTTTTTTTCAATCTCATCCTTTAACATTAAATTTTTTTTTTTAATTTTATCCTTTAATATTTTATTGATTTTGAATTAGGTTTTATCATTTATTTTCATTTGCTTTTGTATCACAATCTTAAACAAATGCCTTGGTATTTGGATCTTATTTAATTTTATGAGCATCTATTTTGATTTTTATATAATTATTGCTAAAAATAGTAGTAAAAAAAATAAGGGCCAAATTGTTTTAAAAAATGACAACCTACTTTTATATTTGCAGGAATCAGACATGGAAATTAAAGAGATAGGTGTGAAAAGAGAGAGAAAAACAAAGAAAAGAAGAATAAGTTTTGGAATCCATAACAGAGCACCATCAGCATCACAAAGTGTCAAGGTAAAGAAGCACCAATCGAGACGATCCCAAGAGTATTAAGAAATCACACACCATCACAGTGTGACAGCTTCTCTCATATATTGGTATGTGTGTTCCACGTGTAAATTAATTTTGACCTTTTCATTTAATCTAGTTCCTGATCTAGAAAAAGAATTACCAAAAAATTGGCAAATATCAATGGAAACACCAATGAAAAATATCATTTTTCACCTAACACTTCTTTCATCATATAAATAAGCATGAAATAATAATTTTCAAGTGTTATTATGAATGTTATATGACTTAATTTTCAATTTAAATTTGGATCTTGACATCTCGTTTCAACTAGGTATGGTTATCATCATTATTATATATATATATATAAAAGCTTTAAGCTCATTTTTCTCAATGAACTATACATAATCTTTTGTTAGCAAATCTACAATATTTTCCTTTAACTTTATATAGTCAATAGAAATTATTATATTTAATAACTAGTGTTTGACAATATTATGCTTATGATGTATATATCTAAAATTACCATTCTACTACTTTTATACCCTACCAATTGCAAACTGATCATTGCAATGGATATAAAGAGTTGGCAATGGTTTTCGTTAACATGAAATATTCTTTAAGAAATTTTAAAGTCACTCGACTTTTTTTTTAACTTTATCAATAGTAATAAACTTTGATTTCATTGTGGATCTTCCAATAAATGTTTTTTTAAAGGATTTTCATAACACAACTACTATATCATTTGTGAAGACATATTCACTTATAGATTTCAAATCCTTAGTTTTGGATATCCAATTGGCATCATTATACCCTTCAAGTACCACTAAGTAACCACTATAGTATACCCCATAGTACAAGGTGTACCTCAAATGCTTGAGTATCCTTCTAATTGTTTTTCAATGATTCATAGAGTATTGACAAATCTATTCATTTTGCTAATCAAATAAGCATTATCAAGCCTTGTATAATTAATAGCGTACATCAAGCACTCAATCATTCAGGAATTTTCTATTTGGTCTCTTCCCTTACTTTTGTTTTTTGAAAAATGCACTCTTGTGACAATTGGTGTTTTGACTAAGCTATTGTTATCTTTAGAAAATTTGTTAAGAATAACCTTCTCAATAGAATGAGATTAGGACAATACAATCCATCAAATATCATAGTAATTTTTATTCTTAGTATGATCATGTAAAACTTATTAATTAAATTTTTCTTGGTATACTTGATCATGTAATCATTATTACCCAAAATAAGCATGTCGTCCATAAATTGATAGACAATTATATAATTTTTATTTGTGTTTATCACATAAATATATTTATCAACATTGCTGATTTAGTAAGTTTATAAGACGATTAAGAAAATTCTAACAAAGTGTAATTAAACCAATTTTAATAATGTCTTAATATTATAAGTCAAAAGGTATTACTATTAGACTAGATTATTGAGCAAGTTTACTTTATCATAACAAGAGTATTCTAAACAAATTAGATGTCCAAGGAATATCTAGTGTTTATGCATTTTTAAAATATAAGAAAGCATGAATTATTTAGTTTATCACAACATGACTATTCTAACTATATTAGATATTCAAGTTAAAACTAGAGACCAAAAGAATATATATATAATATATATAGGTCCTAGTATGTACACTAAGCATATATTCAAATAAGCATAAAAGATTTAAATATCATCCTAACATGCATACTAACATACTTCATTAAACAAACCAAAAAAAGACACTTGTTTGTTGATACACTTTAGAATTGATCTAGCTTTGTTGTTATCAATAATGAGTTCTTTGTTCTTAATGGTTTACTGATCCTCACTTGGTGCAAAAAATTGTTTGTAATAAGCATTCCAAGATTCTAATAGCACCACCTTATTTAGATGTATTTCTAAATATGGTCAATGAATCAAGAAAATGTGACGTGTGTATTTTTCAACATGACCAAACATAAACTTTAGATTTGAGAGGATAATAAAGCTTAAAATATAGGAGAAATAATAAAAATTAAGGTTAAGGATAGTATAAAAAAATTGAGAAATAGTATAGAAAACTCATCTCACATTCTCATTTTATAGTGAATTTCGGAACCAAAACTGATAACAATTTATTTTGATTAATACCGGAATAAATTCCACCCATAATCATCTTTAATTACTTGCAATAATAAAATAATAAATCTTAATAGTTTTGGTTTTAAAGAGCTGCAAAAACTATCCAAAATTGTCCAGGTCTATGAAGAATCAATTCTTGAAAAATAAAACTAAAAAAGCTTATCAGAATTAGTCCATTAGCTGGACAAGCAGAAAAAGATAACGGGTAGGAAAAATAATTTTTCATAGACTCCACCTAGGCCCAAAATTAAATCGATAAAACATAATTTTTTGTAGGCTAAGAAATTATTTTACAAGAAACCTAAGCCTAAGTCAAAGCTTGAGCCCAAGCACGAGTCCCACGCGTGCGTGGGGGTTTAAGCTCAAAACTCGCTTTGTTTAGATCATTTTTTTAGATTTAATTTTAACTTATCATATTCTCACTATATAAACAACAAGCATACCTTGTTTCTTTTTATGTAAGATACGAGTTTTTTTAGGGTTTTGAATTTCTCTAAAACATATTAATAAAAGATTCTTTAAGATCAATTTCTTATTCATCTAATTTCTTTTTAAATCATATTAATTTTTTATGTTAAAGCGTTCATGTCAAATATTTAATTCCAATAGGGTTTTAATCCTAAAAATAAATGAGTAAAGTCTATTTTTAATTTAGCCTCAAATATGTATGTTAACCAAGTTTTAAACAAATTTCCAAAAAGAAAAAAATATTGACAGATCATGTTTGAAAAGTCTTAATTGTTAACTTCGGATCCATATTTTTATTTTAAAGATTTAAAAAAAAAAAAGCAATTAGAAATCCTAGTTTATGAATCATTGGATTTATTTTTTAACATACTTTTGATTAGTGGCTGTTGGATATTTATTTTTTGAAAAATACTTCTTCGATATGGACATTAAAAGGTTCTATAATGAGAAGGAATGGAATCTTACTATAAGGAAAAGGAGTGGGGGAATAAAATTAGTTGTACATATTTTGTCTAAATTCCCTTCCTCCGAATAATAATACTAATAATAATAATAATAAATAGTAAAAAAGACCAGTGCAAGCTCATAGCTCCTCTATATAAAGGCAAGAAACTCAAGTATTTTCTCAACCTTCACCCAATACATTTCTTTTCTAATTTGACAGCTGCTTTAAATTTTCCTCATTCGCTGCTAAAAATGTCTCTTAGTAGTAGGATGGAGGTTGCTGTAGAAACCAGCGTTCCTGCTGAAAAGTTTCATGATATTTTCAGTACCAGTACAATTACCCAATTATCCTCCATGAGTCCTGCTAAGGTCCAAGCTGTTCATCTCCTTAAAGGTGAATGGGAGAAACCTGGCTGTACTGTCAGTTGGAATTTTTATATCGGTAAGTTTGCAGCTCAAGTGAGAAATTTGTCATCTAATTTTGTTATACTTACTTGAGAGATTACATGCACTATTTTCTGTTTTCTGTTTTCTGTTTTTTGTTCAATCGGAGGCTCTATGCTTCTTAAACTATATGTTAGATAATAATATAAATCATATTTAGGACATCATTTAATAGCTTAAGTTATTGGGTTGAGATGATTCTTTTACATGATATTAGAGCCTTGATGAGTAAGCGGTCACGAGTTCGAATCTCACCATCTTCATTTATTTAATAAAAAAATCAAGCACAAGATAATGTGAATCTGTGCAAGTTTCAAGCCCAAAGGGCTTTCACTTGAGGGGGTATGTTAAAGAATAATATAAATCATATTTTGAGACATCATCTAATAGCTTAACCTATTGGGTTGAGATGGTTCTTTTACACTATATATAAAGAATGGCCCTCTAATTCTTATATCTCTATCCTATTGTTTGAACCTAAGATCATCATGTATATATGCCCTAGAAATTTCAAATCTTGATTGCTAGGGAACCCATCAAGGGCTCTTTTTTATATATTTTGTTTAAGAAGATCACAATTTATACTAATATTGATAGCTTATTTGCATGTTTAATTATAAATTATGACTAGATGGAGCCCCTACGGTCGCCAAGGTTATGGAAGAGATAGATAACACAAAACTATCGACCACCTTCAATGTGATTGAAGGAGATTTAATGGGGGCTTATAAGAGCTTCAAAGCCGTCGTTCAAGTTACTCCAAAAGGCCATGGCAGCGTGGTGCGTTGGACAATGATATATGAGAAGCTGAGTGAAAATATTCCAGATCCAACTGCATTTGTGGACTTTGCAGTCGATTTAACCAAAGATATTAATGCTCACGTGACCCAAGCACAGGCATGACTGCAATATCTATTCTCTGCTCTATATATTACTTATAATATAGTAATTTCGAGTGTGGTTTTGTTGTACGAATAAGAAAGAAAGACTGAAATTTGATGGAAGAAAAGCTTCTCCATCTGCATGCACTGTAAGCATGTTCATGTCAAGGCTCACCAGATCTATGTATGCGTGGGTCTCGGTGTTGATCTTTATGACAATCTTATGTTGTAATATTAAGGGATATCTTGGTGTCGACGTTTAAGGCCATGTGTGATTTAATAAATAAATCTTGGTATTAAATATAATTAGTGGTGAAGATCCAATATCAGTTACGAAAACACAAATAATAATACATGCTAAGGATGAAATCTTCTTTTCCAAAGCAAGATTGGTAGGTCCACGAAAACAATACACAAAGACAACAATTATATTGTTTTAAATAAGTGTGAAATTTTTTATCTTTAATTTAATTTTTTTTTTATTATGAACGTTTATTGATTGTAGAAATCATGTATAAATTTGTGATACAGTAAATTTTAATCAACGAGTAAATTGAAAATGATTAAATAATACATAATATATGTCTGTGGGGCTTAAAGGAAAAGGAAAATCAAACAAGTGGGTGAATTTTAACCCTCTTTCAAATGTTTAGTATTAACCTCATTAGTATTCGATTCCTAGCTGATTTTCGTTGACAGCCCATATTAAAGTTTAAGACATGAAGCCTAAAATAAGTAAAAGATGATACAGCTTGTTTAAAAATATAATTGCGATTGTATTTTAAAGTATATTTTACTTAGAAATATATTAAAATAATATTAAAAAAACAAAAATTATTTTTAAAATCAGCGCATCAAAATATCTTAAAACACCAAAAAAATATTAATTTGAAGCAAAAAAAAAATAAAAATAAATAAAAATTTAAAACATTTTTAAAACACAAAAACAAATAAAACATGTATGGAATGCTTGTTAGGCCTATTACTGCATGCCGCCTCGTGCTATTCTAAAGGATGAATAAACAAAATTGAATGTAAAACAGCCTAATATTATTATTAAATTAGTCTTGATATGTTAATTTTTGAAACCTCTTTACTTGATTCTTATTTAGATTAGGTTCAAAATTAAATTATATAAGGTTTTCTTTAATATGACATAGTCAACTTAATGGGTCTAAATTCAACCTAAATGATTGATAAAAAAACATAATTTGATTTTAAAAAAAAAAAACAAGATGACATCTTATTTTTTAATATTAAGATGATAGTATATTTACTTGATACAAGCTTTTTGATTTAATTTGTCAAACTTATACCTCAAGTCATGAACTCCATTAAGTTTAATAATTTTATTTTAAAAAAACTATGTTTTATTTAATCATATGATAATAAAAATAAAAGTTTTTAAAATCAAGCACAAACAAAATATCAAGACATATGTTTGTTTGAATATATGATAATCTTATAAAAATAAAGTTAAATAAATTATGAAGAAAAATTTAAAATCAAAAAACTATTGCAATATAAAATTAATCAAAAAAAAGTTATTAATAAAAAAATCACTATTCATATAAATAATAAAACTTTCTTTATTAATAAGTGCTCTCCCGCTATTGAAAGTTAAAATTACCTCAGTCATCCACAAAACTTCCCAACAACGTGGTTGTAAAATATTAACCAAGCTAAACTGTAAGAAAAAAGAAGAACAGAGCAAAGCAAAGCAAGGTGTGGTAAGAGATGATATATTGTTCACATAGAATTAAATAAATGAATTACTTATGATTCTTTAGATAAAAATATTTACCACATATAGTACAGTGAATGTATGAAAGTTTATTCAGACAATCTACTCTTCACAAATTAATTTTTTTATTTTAAATTAATTATTTTATATTTTTAGATTATTTTGATGTGTTGATATTAAAAAATAATTTTTAAAAAATAAAAAATATTATTTTAATATATTTTTAAATAAAATGTTTTTAAAAAACCAAGAATCGCTCTCAAGCTTCCCATCATTTCCTCCTCAGCCGTGCATGTACTACCCACTAATAATTCATATCAACAAGGATAGCATTTAATGTGTTGTAACCTATTTTTGGGTCCCCATGAAAAATAAAATAAATAGCCAAAAGAGGTTAGAAAAAATAACCGGAGGTAGAAGCGCCCGGAAAACAGTCAGAAAATTGGTCAAGGAATTTAAAAATACAAGGATTAAATTTTTGACAGTATATTCTTGAAGGATGAGAGCCCTATTGAGAAGGAAAATTTGAATTTTGAGGAGAAAAACCCAAATTTGGATGTTTATGGACTTAATTGGATTTTTATTTGAATTTATAAAGGATTTGATTGCAAGAAAAACTGATTTTTAAGTCAATTTGGGCTTTAATTTGGAGAAATTTAAGTTCTGGGGCCAAAATATATTTTTTAGGAATTTATTGGGTCAAATCAGGGGCTCAATTGCATAAATATTGAAGTTTAAGGGCCAATTAGGGACTTAATTGTGAAAATCCGAAACCAGGGCCAATTTGGAGAAGGCGCAAAGATAGAGGGGGCTGTTTGGATTTGTTTCAGGGGCTTAATTGAAGAAATTGAAAGTTTATTGATCAATTAGGGGCTCAATTGCATAAATCAGAGGCCAAGGACCAAAGTGAAAAAGGCGGCCAACAAGAGGGGCGGGGACCGAATTTGGGGACTGATTTGAAGTTTAGCCATTTAAATGAAACGGCGTTTTACCCAAAACGACGCCGTTTCATAAAAAAAAAAAAAAAAAAAAAAAAACGGTTCGTTTTGAACGACACTGTTCATCTTCCTCCTTCCCCCCGTTTTAACAGAACAGAAGACGAAAAAATTCGAAAATCTTCCCGCGCCTCTCTCTCTCCTCGCCCCCACCACCTTTAGCATTGGCCGACCAGCCGTTGCACCGCACTAACGATGGTCCCCCACGGTTCGCCCCTATAAATAGAAGAAAACCGAAGCTAAGACGGAAAGAAAAAAAAAAACCCGAAGGGAGGAGAGAGAGAGGAGGCCGAAGAGAGAGAGAGAACCGAACACCGAAGAGAGAAGGAGCCGCAGCGCCGCCCGGGAAGCCACGCCACCGCAGCACCGCCTCCTCCACGCCAGGTCACCTCTTCTCCCCCCTTTCGTTAGTTTTTTCATTTTTTTTCCCTGCATGAGGGGGGAATTAATTCCCCCCCCTCTGTTGATGTGTAGCTGGGCCAGGTGGATCCTGGCCCAGCACATTTTTTTTTCTTTTCTTTTTTTGGGCCAGACTAAGTCTGGCCCGGCCTTGTATCTGACGGGCCAGACCAGGTCTGGCCCATACCAGCTCTCTGGGCCAAGTCCGGCCCAGATATTTGGGCCGGCCCAGCCCGAATTATTTTTATATTATATATTATATATTATATTATATATGTGTATATATGTATATATATATATATATATATAATATAATAATAAATATTTTGAAAAATCTTAAAAAAATATTGTTGATTTTTCTGCATATTTTTGTCAAAAATGTTTTAATTCTGGTTTGTATTTTTATACTGTAAAGATACAAAACCAGTGTTATAAATACCCGGTTTTCGTCAAAACATCAAAGATTTTCAGAATAAAAAATGTTTTTGCTTTCAAAAAAATTCTGAAAAGTCCCTAAAAATGTTGTTGATTTTTCTGCATATTTTTATCAAAATGGTTTAATTTTGGTTTGTATTTTTATACCGTAAAGATAAAACCAGTATTAAAATACCCGGTTTTCGTCAAAACATCAAAGATTTTCAGAATAAAAAATGTTTTTGCTTTCAAAAAATTTCTAAAAATTCCCTAAAAATGTTGTTGATTTTTCTGCATATTTTTTCAAAAGGTTAATATTGGGTTGTATTTTTATACCGTAAGGATACAAGCTCAGTATTAAAATACCCGATTTTCGTCAAAGCATAAAAAAAAATAATATTTTCCAAAAATTGTTTTTGTTTTAAAATACGGCCTAGTCTCTTCAAATATATATATATATATATATATATATATATATATATATATATATATATATATATAACATCGTATTTTCACACAACAAAGAAAATTTTCAAAAACAATATATGTATTAACATGCATTTTGGCTTTAATAACCAGTTTATTCAAGCCATGAGAACTAGGCCAATATTTCAAAAATTCTAAAAAATCTTTTTGTTTTATTTTAGTATTTGGGATTACGAATTTATACGTAAAACGTATTCCTAAGTATTATTAATAAAATTTTGGTATGGACGTTAGAACGGTTAGGATTTTTACCCGATAAGATAAAGATCTCCTTACCGAGAAGGATTTTTCTTAAACCATAGACAGACCAACCACTAGGAAAACACAATAACACTTTAGTTTTTTTTTATCAGACATTAAAACAATGCAGCTTACCTTAGGTAGGGCGTATTTGGGGTGCTAATACCTTCCCTTTACGCAACCAGTCTCCGTACCCGATCTTTAAGACCAGTTAGGTTCCTAGTGACCAAAATACTAGGTGGCGACTCCAAAGAACAAAAAAAAAAAAAAAAAAATCGCCAGTCGAACCCGCAATTGATGAATTTGAATTTTTTTGGGGTGCGACATAATGCATTATTTTCATATCATGACATTACAGTAAACATTCATTTTTTTTTATATATATAACTCGGGGTGTCCGGACCAGCTTACGCGCACCACGACTAATCACCGGACTCACTGAACATCCTGCAAACCCAATAAACAGGTAAGGCACCACAGGAATAACAGACATACACAAATAAGACTTGAACTCTAGTACAGAGGAAGGACACAAGGTCCTTCCATCGTTGGGCTACAAGCTCAAGTGCAGTTTCTACTTGCTGAAGTGAGTGCTGTTTGGCAACATACTCACTCTTGTTTTTGAAATATTTTTATTTTTTATTATAAATTAATTTTTTTAATGTTCTAAATTGTTTTGTTGTGTTGGTATTAAAAATAATTTTTTAAAAAATAAAAAAATATATTATTTTAATATAATTTAACATAAAAAATATTTTAAAAAATAAAAAATTCAAAGAATAGACCAGCAAAAATATTTAAAATATTTAACCCGTGAAGCAGAGATGCCCACGCATTTCCGCAAAGCACGGAGAGCCACAAATTCAAAAGGAAAATATGAAAGGACGTCAGATATCTCAATTTCTCCGAAAGAAAATGTCAAATGACAAGCTCCACAATTAGATCGGGGCATCGACTTGTTTTTTGTTCTTGCTTTTTTTTCTTTTTTTCTTGATTCTCACACCAAGATGAAAAACATCTCTTCAATTTTATTTTTTAAAAATTTAATTTTTATTTTTAATTATTATTTAGTTTATTTTAAATAATTTATAAAATTAGAATATTTTTTCCTATTCCATTCTTCTTTATTTTTTTCATTTATTATATTTGATTTCTATTCTTTTGATTGTTATTTTTTATTATTTTTTATATTTATTTTGATTTATAATTTTATCTCTTATTAAATTATTTCATTTTATTTTTACACTCAATTTTGTTTTTATTCTTTTAATTGCTATTTCTTTTTGTTTTTTTTATCATTTTATTGATTTATTTTATTTTTTTATTTCATTCCTTATTGTTTTATTTTATTTTATTTATATGCTAAATTTGATTTTTATTTTTTTATTATTATTTATTTTGTTTGTTAATTTTAAACGATTGAGAATTTCTTCCTGGTTTTTGTAAATTTTTCTTCATTATGTTTCTCCTTCAAATCGAAATGTGTGGGGTATCGATGCACATTAATTATCTTCAAATTAGGAATTCCGTCCTTCTATCCAAAGTTACATCTCGGCTCGTCAATTTTTCTTTTAAATAATAAAATTCTCACAACTATTTTATATTTAATCTTATGATTTGATTAAAAATAATAATAAGATTTGAACTCTTTAATTATTTATTTACTAAAATATTAATATCATATTAAAAAAACAATTTTAATTAAAATAATTCAATTATTAGATGAAATTCTATAAATGGTTTTTATATTATTTTCTAAGGCTACATGATACAACTTTTTACTCTAACTAAAAGCAAATTGATGGAAAATAATGGTGATAATGTGAAAATTGAAGACGGCATGAGGAAGTGGCAGAAATGGGTTGTCTAGGTTCAAACTTCACCGATGGCCAAGAGAGGCAATTCGTGCAAAATTAATATAGTTAGTGTAATAAGTGATTTAATGATAAGAGTTTAAAATTAAAAGGTTTGTTTCTATGAAATTTTCAAATTCGAGTCTCGTAATTACTAATATAATAATTATTAATTTTAATATTTGTAAAATTAGTCGAGATACACGCAAGTTAACGTGAACACTTATATTAATCAAAATATTATATATATATATATATATATATATCAATTCATAAATACTTTTTTGCAATATTATTTTAGCAACTTTATGTCTTCAAGAATTGTCATCATATATTCCAGACAACTTTTTTTGGACGTGAGCTCTGTTGCTCAATTAATTGCAAGATATCTACGCCTGTGCTCACAGTCTCGAAGCATGGAGAGCCACAACTTCAAGGGGACAATAAGATGAAACGACGTCAGATAAAATACATCAAATGTCATAAATCTTCTATAGGAAGGGAAATGTCTATCTTTCGGTGCCCCACTTAGAAATTAAACTGTTTGTTTTACAAAACATGACAATCGTAGGCAGCTCTAAAGGAGGGCTCGGTTTCCTGTTAATGAGAATTACCTATTAGGGCAAGGATTTCAATATTCAATATTAAATAAAAAATAAATAAAGAGTTTGAATTCAAAAAATAGTTCGGAATAAAGAAAGAAATGAAAAAACAAAAAGCTGTATGAATTGAATTTACAAAAACTGGCTAGGCACAAATAGCTAGGATTTTTTATGTTGTTTATATATATATATATATATATATATATACACCATCATTTACCCCCCTGTCTTTTAAACAAATAATTATAGATTTTTACTGCCTTAATGGCTAGGATTTAATTTCATTTTAAGTTTGTGAGCTCATGCTATGAGGCTTCAGAGTCATTATACCTCTTTTGAATTTCGGGTGTGTGTTTAGTTGAATTTCGGGTGTGTGTTTGGTAGAATAAAAAGGAATGTGTTTTTGCTTGAATTCTTGATGTGTTTTTGTGGAAATTTGGGGGAGAAGTTTGGTTGAAATTTTGGGTCTATTGTGGCCGTAGATGGTGATGATTTCTTGTTCAAAACATGTTTTGATTATATTTTTGTAATCTTAACGGCTAGTGACATTTTTGTGATTTTGGCAATTGATGACATTTTCATTATTTGGAGGACTAAGAATATGTTACTCTAGGATAAAATGAGGTGAAGTTGCACAATAATTATAAGATCTAGAACTAGTAGGACTTTCTTATACAGTAAAATTAATAAAAAGATAGTTTAGGTTAGAAGATAAAGAAAGAAAAACTTGATATGCAATGAAGTTTGGGAAAAATTAAAAGGAACAAGATTTGATTATTAGCTCAACTAATATTACACAAAGAAATAACGAAGTTTAAATGCATAATAGAAATGATTTTTCAAAGAAAAACTTAGAAGGTACGTGGAGTTAATGGAGAAGAGTAGCTTAAAGTTGTGCGTTCTTGTTGTACCCAACATCGCAACAACCTTTAAATTTTAAGAAGAAAAACAGATATATAGCATCTTATTTTTAGAGGAAAAAAGATCTTGTTTAAGCAGTCGTCACCTAATATTGTAATTAATAGAAACCTTAACTAGGCAACAAAAATTTTATGGTACAAGACTCATTATGTAAAAAGAAAAATATTATTACTATTTAGATGTCTTATCTAAGGTTGGTTGCATCATTAGTTTTGTCTTAAATTGCGAAGGAGTTGTTTTATTATGTTATTAAAGGAAAAGATAATAGAAGAATTGATACAGTTTTGTAAATTTCTAATGGCTTAAGACTGGAGGACTGTATATAGATGGATGGCCTGCTAACAAAGCTTTTTAATGGCCTTGTTGGAAGTGTAGTTATAATTATTTTTTAAAGTATTTTTTGTATTGAAATTCATTAAAATAATTTTTTTTATTTTTAAAAACTTATTTTTGAGATCAACATATTAAAACGATTCAAAACATATAAAAAATTAAGTTTTAATAAAAAAAATAATTTTAAAAAAAATACAAATATAATCACATTTCCAAATACTCAGACACTATCAATCAAATTATTAAAATAAAATAATAAAAGGCTTCTAAGCATTTCGAACCAATTTATCTGATTAAAAGAAATATTTAACCGCTGGATCTCGTAATATAACTTGTTAAATTATGGTAACATTCGGTATAAATAATCTAATATTATATCATGTTTATTTTTGTATTTTAAAATATTTTTAAAAAAATTAAAGTTATTTCATTTTTTTATTTGAAATTAATATTTTTTATATATTTTTAATTATTTTAATATATTAATATTAAAAAGAATTGTATTTTTTAAAAATTTATTATTTTAATATATTTTTCTATTATAGACACAAAAAATATTTCTCAAGCCGTCTTCTTTCTTCCTCTTAGCTTCGCTGTCCAGCTCCGTATCCCATGTTTCGTGGAGATACGCCTGCAACTTTTATATTTGACAATTATTAGGGGACGAAATAAAACAACGTTTATGTCCTTTTTCACGAAGGCAATCCTTACCTTCAGTATGTTTGGTATTGCGGTAGCTATTGTAGTTGTGATTTGAAAAAAATTGTTTTATAAAAAGTATTTTTAATTGAGGTTGGTTTGAAAAAATAGGTGTTTGGTTAAAACTGTGGCTCAAATTAAGGTTGAAGAAAAAGTAGTTTAATATGTTTGGTTAAAAATGCTTTTAAAATTGAGGTTATAAAATAATTTTAAAAATATATATTAATACTGATGATTTTTAATTTAAATATTATGGATTTAATTATTGCTATTATATCATGAAATAAATCATACTTTATATAAAATATTTTTTATTATTCCATGAAACCATTTATAATTCCATTATGTACGAAATACATCCGACAAAAACTACAGTTTTCATAATATTTTTAGCATGTAATAAAATTGAATAAAATATTATCATGTATAAAATTCACTCTAAACTAGTTTTTTTTAAAAAAAACACACTAAAAAAATTAACACACTTAAAAAAACATAAAAAAAAAATAAAAATAAATAAATAAATTTCACGCAGTGCAGTGAACAGTGCAAGAGAATTGCACTGTTCACTTTTTAAAGCGAACAACGCAATTCTCTTGCACGGTTCATATGATCGGGTCCGTTTGTCTACGCGGCTGCGGCTGCGTTTTATTGAAAACGCAGTCCGCAGCCGTTTGGTAATAAAGAAAAGCGATTTACTGTGTATGGGGCCTACATGTTTTTTACTGTAGTAAATTGCACTGTCCGCAGGTTTTTTTTTTTTTTTTTTTAATAATAATGTGTTAATACTTAATTGTATTGATTTTTTTAAAAAAAAAAAACTTGTTTAGAGAATTAAATTAATTCGGGATGTGAATAATATTTTTTTCTCGAAAAACTAGTATAGAGTGAATTAAATTCACTCGCACAGTAATATCAATTTTGTAGTTTTTATCGAATGAATTTTGCACGTAATGGAATTATAAATAGTTTAATGGAATAATAAAAAATATTTTATATAAAGTATTATTTTTTTCATGATGTAATAGGAGTAATTAATTTTATAATATTTAAATTTAAAACCATCAATATTAATATATATATATTTTAATTAATTTATAACCTCAATTTCAAAAGCATTCTTAACCAAACACATTAAACTACTTTTTTTTCAACCTCAATTTCAACCACAGTTTTAACCAAACACCTATTTTTTCAAATCAACCTCAACTAAAAGTACTTTTTATAAAACAACTTTTTTCAAACCACAACCACAACAGCTACCGCAATGCCAAACACACTCGAATAGTGAACCATGTACACTGTTCATGTTGATTGCACTATTCATTGAACAGTGCAATTAACATGCACAGTGCAAGAAAAGCAGGAAAAACTTGCTTGCGCAAACCGCAGGTAAAAAATCAATTTTATGTGGGTCCCATGGCCAAAACACAGCTGCTAAAGATAACCAAACACCCTACTACTACGTTTGAAAAAAAAACAGAAGCTAACGCAGCGCCAAACACCATCCTAATGTATTAGTGCTGTGGTTCATGAGGTGAGTTCATGAACAGCAACTCAAAACCCCCTTATAAATCAATGCTCCCCTTAAGCCTTGCTCAGCAACCTCAACCTGAACTCTCTCTCTTTCAGCTGCTGCACACACAGATACACAAGCTCAAAGAGACATAAATACATAGAAACCACCCTTTATGGCTTCTTTTCTTCAACCTTCGAATCAACCGAATGAAAGTGGTCCAGCAGCATCCATGAAAAGTTCTGAAATATTCCAAACCGCATTGGAAGTGGAAACCATTAGTGAAAATGCTGTTAATGACTCGGCTAAAAGTACTCCTGGTGTTTTCTTGACTTGGAACGATTTGTGGGTTACAGTCCCTAATCGAAAACATGGAAGCAAGCCAATCCTTCAAGGTCTGACTGGTTATGCTCAACCAGGAGAGCTCCTAGCTATAATGGGTCCTTCAGGTTGCGGCAAGTCTACACTTCTTGATGCCTTAGCTGGTAACAAATCCATGCTCATATTTTTAAAAAAAAAATTATATTATGTATGTGAGTTCATCGTGATAAATTAGGCTCGTGCACGTTCCCGGGCATGTATAAATATGCCGGTTAAAATTCCTTAAACCAATTTGTTTTGCAGGGAGACTAGGTTCCAACGCAAGGCAAGTAGGAGAGATTCTTATCAATGGTCATAAGCAAGCATTGGCTTATGGAACATCGGTGAGTAGATGATTAACAGAAGAGATGTAATTAGATATGCATGTTTTCTTGATAATTAGCACTAGATCCTCTGACAGAATCAATCACATGAGGTATATATAGCAATGTTTGACTCTTTGTTGTTTTTTTACGATTTCAATGTTAACTAGGCCTATGTGACACAAGATGATACTTTGGTTACAACTTTAACGGTTAGAGAAGCCGTGTCCTACTCAGCTCAGCTTCAGTTGCCAGACTCAATGTCAAAGGTTGAAAAGATGGAAAGAGCGGAGATCACAATAAGAGAGATGGGATTGCAAGATGCCATGAATACAAGAATAGGAGGGTGGGGAGTTAAAGGCCTTAGTGGTGGTCAAAAGAGGAGAGTCAGTATTTGCATAGAGATCCTAACGCATCCAAAACTTCTTTTCCTCGACGAACCGACGAGTGGGCTTGATAGCGCAGCATCATACTATGTCATGAGAGGAATTGCAAGGTTAGATCACAAAGATGGCGTTAGAAGAACTGTCATTGCCTCCATTCATCAGCCTAGCAGTGAAGTATTTCAACTTTTTAGCAATCTTTGCCTTTTGTCTTCAGGCAAAACAGTATATTTTGGCCCTGCTTCTGCAGCAAATGAGGTGAGGATAAATTAGTTTTTAATTAAGAGGCTAATTGCACGGCTGGAGCAGCTAATTATGAGACAACTAATACCTCTTTCTTTGGTTCGATTACATGTAGTTTTTCGCGTTAAATAGTTTCCCTTGCCCGCCGCTCCAAAACCCATCCGATCACTTCCTAAACACCATAAACAAGGACTTTGAGAAGGTAAGTTCACTCAAAAGGCCTATACTGTAGTAGTATTTCATCGGTAGTTCTAACTTCTTTTGTTGAAACTAGGATCTTGAACAAGGCTTAGATGATGCAATCCCCACAGAGGAAGTGATTAACATCCTTGTAAAATCCTACAAGTCCTCCGATTACTGGCAACAAGTTCAAGTAAAGCTAGAAGAAATATGTAAAGAGGTAAGCCAGCACTTGACACAGATATGTTTACTAGACATGTCTAAGGCAGGTCGAAAGGAGTACTTAAACTGTGTGGTTTTCAGCCTTTTGAAGCATTGGAGAGCAGGAGAGACCATGCTGGATTTCTAACTCAGTCTCTTGTTCTAACAAAAAGATCTTTCGTGAACATGTTTCGTGATCTGGGATACTACTGGTTACGCCTAGCTATCTATGTTGGATTGGGTTATGGTCTTTCCTCCATTTATCATGATCTTGGCTCTAGCTATGGTTCCATTCAGGTAAATGTAAAATATATTGCATAATAGAGTGAGTTAGGCCCTTATCTAACCATCCAACACAACCTAAATCTTCTAATCTGTGTTGTATCAGGCTAGAGGATCACTTCTTATGTTCGTATCTACGTTCCTAACATTCATGGCCATCGGTGGATTTCCTTCTTTTGTGGAAGAAATGAAGGTCGATCTCCCCACCTCTAGTAAACATGTCTTGCGATTTATGTAATTGGTTTTCTTGCATCTACAAATTAATTTACTGGCTTCTTTTCTAACGAAATCAGGTGTTTGAACGTGAAAGATTAAATGGGCACTATGGTGCCACTTCTTTCGCTATCGGCAACACGTTCTCTGCTATACCATTTTTGCTACTGATCTCACTAATTCCTGGAGCTATAGCTTACTACCCTTCCGGCCTTCACAAAGGATATGAACACTTTCTATACTTTGCTTCCACCTTATTTGCTTGCCTGTTATTGGTTGAGAGTATGATGATGGCTGTGGCGAGTATTGTGCCTAATTTCCTGATGGGAATCATAACAGGGGCTGGAATTCAAGGGCTTATGGTTCTAGGTGGTGGCTTCTTTAGGTTGCCAGATGATCTTCCTCAGCCATTTTGGAAGTATCCATTATACTACGTCGCTTTCCATAGATATGCCTACCAAGGTATGTTCAAGAACGAGTTTGAAGGGCTAAAATTCACCAATTATCAAGGTAATGGCCTGATAAAGGGCGAAGAAATCTTGAGGGATTTCTGGCAAATGGAACTGGCTTACTCCAAATGGGTTGACCTTGCAATCTTGCTAGGGATGGTTGTCTCTTACAGACTCTTGTTCTTGGCCATTATCAAGACTTCTGAGAGTATTAAACCTATTATTCCAGGTCTTATGTCGTCCGTGAACCCCAAGCAAACCTTTCAGATCATGGAAAAACCCCAAAGCTAAACCACTGCAAGAGGAAAATTATCAATTGGAACAAAATTATCAATTAACAATGAGGGTATCTGGGCATGTACGTCTGGTATTTGCTGTAAATTATGTTAGTTGATTATGCTCTTAAACTTGCTCTTAAGCTTTACAGTTTTTATAATGTAAAATACAGTTTAAAGAAGATGATATCGGAAGCTTACAAGCTGCTGTGTTATCTGAATTAATGGGTGAAATCTGGCATATTAATAGGGTATCGCTGTCACATAATCACTCTCCCTTGCAAGCCTGCAAGGCTGCACGTCCTTGTACCGAGCTAAAATAGAGGTTGAATATCTTTATCTATGGTTTTTTTCTCCTCCTTATATCCTTTTTTTTTTCAAGTGAGTTTAAAGAGTAATTAATAGGATGTCATTTAACATAATTGTTTTTTTTAATTTAATGGTAAAATTATGATATTTAATATAAATTTCTTTAATTAATCATCAAAATTTAAATGGAACATATATAATGAAAGTTTTGTAAATATTTTTTTACTTTTTTAATGACTTTTTTTGTGTAGATGTAATGTGTTATACAACTTATAAAAATTGTAATTTTTCAAAATAAGAAAATAAAATGAAAAAATAATTAGAAGGTTTGATGTAATTTTTTAATATTATTATCACTATTATTTTCAAAAATAATCAAGATTCATTTGATTGCTAATTAGAAATGAACAAGATCAATTGAGTACTCCAAAAAAATCTGAACAAAATCTCAATACTTTTGAACGTGAGTGACATTTCTAAACATAGATTAATAATACGAAATTAAAGAATATATAGTCTTTAACATCTCTGGTGAACCGAAGGCGACCTGGAGAAAGATTAAGGCCATAAGATTTTGTTAAGTCTTAAAGTCTTAAAGTCTTAAAGTCTTAAAGTCTTGTCCGATATTGTTGTCTTAAGATTAAGGCCATAAGATTAGTGTTATTAAGTCTTAAAGTCTTGTCCGATATTGATGCCGAGCTCGGACAGTGTACTGATGTAGCAAGCATGAATACCACGACACATGCAAAACACATTGTTTGGTGGCTGAGAAAATCAATGAGAAGTTTGACAAAACTATATTTAATTTGGATGTATTATTGTTATCCAAGTAAAAAATCAATAATTTTTATTGGGCCCGTGTCAACTTCATTTTCAAATAACAGAAGTAGAAAATAATTGAATTAATAACACTCAAGAACTAAGTTGCTTGGAAAAAAAATCAACTCAAACAAATTTGCAACAAATAAATAACACAAAAAAATAAACAACAGCAACAAATAAATAAATCAACTAAAAACAATTTTTATCTAACCTAGAAAACCTATTTCGGAACCCATAATCTAGCAACAAATAAAATAATTTAATTGAAATTGAACAACAAAATTAAAAAATAAATCCAACTAAAACCCAACAAAATTTATCTCATATGAAAAAAAAATTCTTACAACAACATTCATATAATTATTAAGAACAAGAAAAATTATATATATATATATATATATATATATAATGCAAAAAAAACAAAAACAAATTGAAGAAAAAAGAAAAATCTTACCTTAATGTAATTGTAAGTGAAGCTTATAAGAAGAGAAATTAAAGAAAAAATAAATTCATAAAATATGTTAATTAAAAAAAATTGAGAAGAGAAAATAATAAGAGGGGAGAAAGACATGCTTGCACACGAAGAAGAAAAGAAAAGAAAAGAAGTAGTTGAGGAGAGAAGAGAAAGAAAGAAAGGAACGTTGTTGTTTTTTACGTAAAGGGAAAAAGGAAGGAAGAAGAAGAAGAAGAGGTGCATCTATTATGAAACGAGGGATTCTAGTGTTTTTATTGGGGCATTTTACTAGCTGTTTTACCAGCAGATAATTAAAAATTAATATTTTTAATCATTCCATTAATGATTCCATATGTAATATTTAATTTAAATTTTTAATTTAATTAAAAATTTTCAGAAACCCCCCAAATATCACCACCAACTTTTCAATCCATCGATGATTTCATCTGTAATATTTAATTTAAATTTTCAATTTAATCAAAAATTTTCAGAAACCCCCTCTCAATATCGTCGATGACTTTTCAATTCGTCAATGATTTCGTCTCTAAAGAACAATAATTAACAGTGCAATTGAGAAGTAAATAGTTTCATAGCTCTCTTGAAAATACTGATAGAATTAATCCGTCGGTGATACCCTTTATAATTAACATAATAAACAGTGCTAAGAAGAAGTGAATAGTTTACCAACGAGTTTACAGATGGAATTACTAGTGATACTAATATTGTCGGTAATTCTGTTGGTATAAATGACATGTCATCGTACTTTTTAGCTTTTTTAAATTTTTTTTCCACTGTAATTCTCGCGGTATATACTGAGAGAATATTTATGTCGGTGTTTACCGATGGATATAGTGAGTAAATATTCCATTAGTAAAATTTACTACAATTTACCAACATAAACATTCCATCAGTATTTCTATTTGTATTTGTTAATTTTTTGATAGTGTAATTTGATGTCTGAACTACTTAGGTGGGCAACGAAACAGTAAGTGCATATGCATGTAAAAATCACTCTTTCATAAGATGATACAATTTGATAGGAGCTAATTAACATTCTATCAGTATTTCTAATTGTATTTATCAATTTTCTAGTAATATAATTTGATATCTTAACTACATTGATGGGCAATAAAACATTAAATACATATGCATGTAAGAATCCCTCTTTCATGAGATGAAACAATTTGGTAAGAGCTAATTATAATTTATTCCTAGTTTGATGATGAAACTAATTATTTAATTAATACTTTTTCTTCCATAAACTATATTAAACCTCCCTCAATGATTCTCAAATATCCCATGGACTACATTGCCTTCAATAAACATCTCAAAACTCGAAATAAAAAATTTTCTGAGTTCAGATCTGTTTTATATGTGTTTTTAAAAAAAAATAAAAAAAAACCTAATGTGAATTCTCTTTATTATATAAAACTGTTTGACATATAAATCAACTGTTTTGATAGCCAAAATCATAATCCAGCAAGCGCATTTCTCTCCTCCACCAAAACAAAATTAAAAAGAGAGTAAAATAAAATTTGATACTTAAATATTTAAAATTAAAAGGACTGATTACCTTATAGCTAAAAATTATGAGAGATTAAAATGAACTTTTCAAATAAATCCAAAGCCATCACTTATTTTACCTGTTTTTTTCACTTCAATCCTGTTTTTCAATTCAGCCCTCTCTCTAAAAAAAAAATATACAATTGAATGCTAATTTGGGTTAAAAAAAACTCAATAGCGCAAAATAAAAATTCAGGATCAAATTAATAATTTAAAAAAAATTATTATTAAAATCTATAGAAACAATGAATCTGAGTGAACAGTAAAAACACACTACCGCTTTTAAGTTTTTACTATAATGTGAATTGATTGTTGCGTTGATATAACACTACATGCATGTGCATTTAATGAGTGACCCTAAATTTTGGTTTTCCTTCGAAGAAAACATCAGGCTTGTAATGCTAAATTATATGCATATAACCTAATATGTTGAGAGAGATTCCAAGAAAGTTCTCAATGCTACTTAATAATGCCCCGTTTGTGCCTACAATGGTAATCTGGGATGAAAGCGTCCTAGCATCTCTGCTTTCGTTCAGCATGTTTCAGCTGGACAGTGGAGGAAGCTTAAAAATAATTAAGCTGCTTAAAACATATTGCAACATTGTTCTTCGGATTAGCACGAAGGCATAAATTCACGTACTCAGTTGAAAACAACCATTCCAGATGTCAACAAGATTGAGAACCAATTGCTTCACCAAAATTAAGATTCTAAATGATGCATAATGCCAGCGTATACTGCAAGATTTCTAATGAACAATCTTCTAATTAAGATTTTATCCTGTGAGGAACATAATGTCCAGTTTACCAGGATTTCCTGGAATCACAAGGTTCACTTTCTGATGCCTGCCCCACCGAAATCACATTGACCCAAAAGGAAAAGCTCCGTTGCAGATCTGTCTACTTCCACACAAGATCAGATGCCATTGAAAAATGTTAAAAGAAGCGACATGATCAAATGCCAGTGAAAAATGACGAAAAGAAGAGAGCTTGCATAAACTCTTTGGTATGATTTCGAGCAGAGAGAGAAGCGACCTTCAATTTTTCAAGTTCACCGTAAGGATGATAATGCTAGTTCAACATTTCTTGAGATCCGATCATGTATTGGCTCCTGCAGGGAAGAGGCAAAATTCTGTCAATTTCATCACAAGCATGAAAGAAAAACAAGTTACATTGCTTGGTGGCATAAATATGTCTGCTGAAAAGGAGTTTTACCTCTGTCAATGGCAGCTCAAATTTTGATTTTGTTATTGTCTCATACAAGAAAATATACCTATCACCAAAGGGAAGGGTCAGCCAACTAACATGAAACATGATGGAAAAAGAAGAAGTATGAAAATTGTTGGGAGTGAGTTTCGCAAGTATTGTCAGATATTACAAATAAAATAAAACTTAGAAACCAACTTTGTCAAGACAACCTTGAAATAGAAATTCCACAGCAAGACAGCATAAACAAATTACATATGCTTGGTGTGTACGGACTCTACTTGTTGTATTATAGCCATGTAATATATTATGTAGTCTCTGCTTTCCGAAAAAGGATGCAATAAATGAAAAATCAAGGCTGGCAAGCAGATGTTTCGCCAGAATATTCAGACTTCAATTCTGGTTTCTCATTTTGCACACAGCTTGGAACTGACATAATTTATAAAAGGGAATATAATTTCAAGCCAAATCATATACGTTTATTATATATTCAAACTGAGCAGCAAAGCACTTTGCAATCCATTCATAAAGAATTGAAATATATAGGGATTTAGCACCCTGCAGTCAGAAGGCAGTTTGACATAATGATCAGGACTAAATATGCCTACACAGCTGAAACAACTACACAAATATGAACTAGTTACAATGACTAACAAGCAATTATAACCAGCTAGATATAATGTGTGACCAGCAAAAAAGCTTCTTTCCTTATAGATTAATCACTACAGTGATCACAAAGAATGAAGAAATCCTAATAAACTGGACATTATGTTCCAGGAAACAACTACCCAGTACAATATAATTGGTTACTTCAACTACACAGTAAAATATAAGTCAATTTTTATCCTGGGAATGAAGAAATCCGTTCATAAAGAATGCAACAAGTCAATTTTTATCCTGGAAATGAAGAAATCAGCTGGAATGGGGAAATTCCAGACAGTATCAACCCATTGCACTCAATAAATCTTATTGTCACAAATGCTTTGACCTAAATGGGAGTGTAATCCCCCCTCGCCATTAAATGGAAGAGAACAGGGGAGTTTCAGATTAGATTGGTAGTCAGAAAACAATCCTAGTTAAGGTGGTTAGAACATACATTTTCATCAACTCACAATATATGACATTTGGAAGAAGAATTTTGGAAATAGACCATTGGATTTCTGAGGTTTTTGGAACCCCCTGTAGCAGTAACTATCTTGCTCTTTAAATTCCCTGTGCATGATGACCTGAATAAAGGTCCAATAACTTAAAGACTTACTAGTTAAGGTGGAGGAGAACATATTTTGTCTGGTTATAGGCAAGAATAGTCCTGACATTTTCATCAACTCACAATATATGACATTTGGAAGAAGAATTTTTGGAAATAGACCACTGGATTTCTGAGGTTTTCAGAACCCCCTTTAGCAGTAACTATCTTGCTCTTTAAATTCACTGTGCATAATGACCTGAATAAAGGTCCAAAAACATAAAAGACTTACCGCCAAGCTAGCTCACAAACAAGATCTTCAGGAGCATCAGGGAGGACCTAAATATTGCATTGACAAAAGAGATTTAGCATTTGAGAACAGGTGCAATTGATGCAAATGTAATTGCACTTTTTAAGTTGACTTGCCTTGTCTTCATAAGGATTGCAGTGATCCTTGAACCATAACCTCAAGAACTCCTAAGAAACATCAAATCTTTTAAAGTCAGGTATAATCATGCTTCCAGAAAGTAAAGAAAAAAAGTTCATAACAATGCTCCAAACACAGTTGAGAAGGTAAATGATGCACGCCTAGACATTATTTGCACATGGACACACAAATATGTGGAGATAGAACAAGCAAACATTTAAAACCCAATAACACACCTTATCCACATTTTCAGGTTCAAGGCCTTCCTGAATCCGCTCCTCGTAAGAATGGGCAATCCAATATCTGCTTGAGTCAGGTGTATGAACCTAAAATTTCAAGACGAGACAACACAACAATTTAGGTGCAGGGTGCATGACGTATTACATGTGCGTGAGCTATCACAAAGAATGTGGGAGAACCATGAATATTATAGTGCATATAATTCCATACCTCATCAATCAATAGAACTGCACCATCAGAGCCCTTTCCAAATTCATATTTTGTGTCTACTAATATCAAGCCATGCTCTAAAGCCACACGCTGCAATTCCAAAGAAATCATTGAGCTAGTTAAATGGCAATTATACAGCCCATCCAGCAATAGTCAGCATGAGCAAAATAAGAATAAATGCCTTTTTGCAAATAGAATTTCAGACGAAACACCGAGTCATATTTGAATTCAGAATCAGTTGAAGTTACATAACAGCTAAAACTGATCTGCTAGCCTCACAAACTTTAAGTTTGTCTTATCAATACGATAGATAACATCCCTATGGTAAAGTCATTCAGTAGTCATAGAAAGAGACCCATGGGATCAACAGAATTCCTTATATTGCAAATAAAAATAAACACTGTATCCAGTAAATAGTATGCGTAAGATACTAAATGGAGCTACTAGAAAGGTTTTGTATGGATCATCACTGTTCCATAAAACATTTCTAATTGTTGATTCATGAAGCCTCAAGACAGTCTGAGCCATTCGGCTTCACTAAACAAGACCACGCAAGGAAAAAAAAATAAGAAGTTGAAAAAACAAACTCACCTGCCCATATTCAAACAGGCTCAACGCTTTACTACTGGCTTCAAAATAATCAGCTTCAGTCATCAGTCCACTTTTAACTATCTGCAAGTAAAGGCAAGTGAAAGAGATGGACCAATAAGCAAAGAAGCTGAAATAAGGCCAAAACAATAAAATCCCATAAATCAGCTACGTGACAGAAACTCGGATGGCAATGAGTTATTGTGACAGGAACTTTCCTTGATGAAAATTCCACAGCTAGTAAGAGAATTTAGTAACGAAAGTTTAGTTTCACTAGCACTATCCTTTCCGAAGTCCAAATTGGCATACAAGATCGCACCTCCTCAGGGGTTATAGGAACATCATGATCATCAGCTTTGGTAGTTGGAGTGAGTATATTTGAAGGTAGCTTTTGGCTTTTTACCAAGCCTGTAAAATAGTAATGGATCAGTTACAACATTTGATAGTTATTGCATATGTATAAATATATAAAGAGGAGCCAACTGATGAAATGGAAAGTTCACCGTCTGGGAGGGCATTGCCGCAGTAATTCCGGACACCGTTTTTATAAACCGTCCATAGTGACGTATCAGTACTCCCAGTCACATAACCTCTAACTACAAATTCGCAACATAATTAAAATCAGTTAAATTGTTAATCACCATATTCAACCTCAAACGTTCAAAAACTCATACTTACCAACAAATTCAACAGGAAAAACAGAACATTTCTTCGCAATTGTGACATTTTTATCGGGAGCTGACACGATAGCATTCTGGGTTATATGCCGAGTTCTATCAAACCACCATAGACTGGTCTCATTCAAAACCTGAAAGTAAGATACTAAGAATTTTAAAAAGTTTCCAACAAAATTTGCATATTTACTATATTCGAGTTTAATCAAACA
This sequence comes from Populus tremula, assembly GCA_964019445.1. Lineage (NCBI taxonomy): Eukaryota > Viridiplantae > Streptophyta > Magnoliopsida > Malpighiales > Salicaceae > Populus > Populus tremula. The sequence continues at coordinate 10,894,534 of CAXHTJ010000009.1, read as the reverse complement.
CGGGTTCTAGTAAACAGACCTGTCCTTTGAAGGGAATCGAAGCGAGAATTTTATCAAATGCGCTCTGCCTATCCGTTGTGACCAGAACAAGATAATCCCCGCCATCATATATATCTCTCACCTACAACAGAAACCAAACTGCTTAATCATCTTTGTCAATCTTAACATTATTGGTATTATTGTAATAGAAAGTAAGGGGAAAAAAGAGAATCAAATTACGATTACCTTGCCCCTGACTTTGGATTTGAGAGCAGGGACAGTCTTAAGAAGATTGGTCTCCCAGAGACAATTAGACAAAGAGCCCTTGATGGCACCAAGGACCTCTTCTTTGCGGGTGCTGCTGATTAGAGAATCCAGGGACAATTCTTGTTGATTTTGTTGTGACATGGAGATTCTTGAGAGTTTCTTTGATTTTGGTAGATGAAACAAGGGACTGGAAACTGATGAGGATTTACTGGGGTTGCGGAGGAGGGTTTTGGGTGGGTTTAAGGTGGTTCTCATACACTGAGCCATTGTTAGCGTTTATCCGACGACGGATCCGAACGTTTTTCTTCCTAGAGTCCTCTTATATAGGGATATCAGCTTTTCGGTTTCGCATCAAACAAGCACGTGGATGTGCTTTTATTTTACGAATTAGGGTTCTATTAAATTCGATTTTCGGGTTGCACCAATTTAAAATTTATAAAAACCAAACCTAATCTCCAAAACTTAAATTAATCCGATTTGTGTTTTTTTTATGGCTTTTAATTAAAACCCTATAAAAGATGGATTTTTTTTCATGAAATAGCCTATTCTAACTTATATATTATTTGTTTTAAACCTTATTACCATCATAGTTTTGTTATGACGCAAGCTATTTCTAAACTTAATGCATCAAAACGCATATGACAAGTTAACACCAGCATTTTTAATAAGGTTAGTTACCACTCTCCACTCTACGATATGGAATATTACATTTCAATTTCATTATTTAAACTAATTTCAGTAACTTATTTTATGCATGTTTGTCATACTAATTTTTATTTTTTAATTATTTTTCATTATTAAATTCATGATTTTTATATTTTTTTTATTTGTTAATGTTTCAAATTAAAGAAATTAAAATACTATTATTTTATATTTTTTAAATTAAAAATTATTTTTAAAAATAACTTTACACCATAATAACAAATACAGGTACATGTGTTGTTTTAATTTTTAAAGTTATGTTTGGTTGTATAATGAAGCTTATTATTAAAGTTAAAAAATCTAAAACAGTTTAAGTATTTATATGAATAGAAAACTAAGTTTATATATTATTTTAAATGTTTTATTATATATACATGTTGTAACTCAAGTGTTTAACAAGGTGACGGGTTCGAGCTGTACATCTTTTGTTTTTTTCAAAAACAAATGGATTTGCTTAAGAATAAAATGTGCATACAAGGACAACAAGAGTATACATGTCTTAGTGATTAAGAAGAAAGAATAAAATCTTTCTGAATCCAGCTTTCATTCATTCTTTTGGTTTTTTTTTTAGGTAAAATTTATTTTTTATATTTTTAATTTCATTCTTTTTGTTTTTGCTAAACTTTGTCCTTTTTTTGTTCTTCATTTTTTTCTTTTTCCAATTCATCCTTTAACTTATTTTCTTATTTTTTATATTTATTATTATATAATTAAGTAAAAATAATATAGAAAATTAAAGTTATTAAACTCAATCCATGATCTGAATCACAATTTTGACAATTTAAACTACAAAGTTTGTATTGATTCAATATATTGCCCTCTCAATATATTTTTTTAAAAATATATCATCTTTAATCTTTTAAAAAAAAATTGATTTATTTGGAATTAGTCTTCACAATATATTTCATTTTGAAGTCATGTTAAACTTTCCACTCATATATGATGCACCTAGTAATTCATCTAGATGAGAGAAAAACATGTTTGAAGCCAGGTCAAAAGTTATTGTACGGGTTTTGCTATTTGTTTCTTTATAATTTGTGGACTTTGGGACTTTATTTCTACAAGAAAAACATGGGTGTTAGGAATTGAGATTTTTTTGGAAAAGATTTATATGTCAACAACTTGTGTTTCCTTTTATTTTTTGTATTTTTTTATTGGCAAGGTTTCCTTATCATTCAAGGAGACTAAGGGGTAAATTTTGAGCTTATTTTTTCTAATTCATAGTTTAACGTTAACAAGTATAACTTTCAATCCAACCGAGTGATTGGTTTGAAATTTTACCAAAGAATTCCATGCACCTTGTTATATATGGTTTAAATTTTATAGTGTTAGGACATCGAAAAAACCTTATGTATTAGCTTCCTAGTTGGTTTAGGATTATTTTTTTCTATTTTATTTAAAACTCTTTTTTTTTCATTCTTGTTTTGGATTTTTTTTACCTATTATAAATAAGGTTTTTTAGCTTATATTTATATAAAAAAATTACAAACTTTGATTTCATAATATATATTATGTGTGGGAGATAAAATTCTCTTAACTTGGTTTATTTATTGAACTACTCTGCCTTATTAAAGAATTAACTAGGTTTTAACATGTTTCTATACTTCTCGTTCGTGTCTCTTTATAGGCATTAAGTGGAGGTTCGACATAGTTTTGATGTTTCAATAAAGGTAATCATTGTTTTAAGTTCAATTACAAGTTGAATTGAGCTTTCTTGAGAAGAGTTAATTTAATTATAGGTTTCTGGATTTTTATATTCATAAGGTTTATATCACCCAAGGTCTCTAGCACCTATGGTTCTAATAATTTTGGTGGTGACAACAATTTAGTGAATTTAATGTGTATGTCAAGTTTGATATTGTACGGATTTTTCTACTATGTCAAATTAGAGCAAAATGGGTTCTTTAAATGCAAACTTTTTAAGATGTCTAAGCTTAATTTTAGTTAATCAAGTGTCTTTATAGAGTCTAAATTGACATTATAAAATTTTTTTTATTTAATCCATATATATTGAAAAATATTTCGATATTATTATTCTCTTTCAGTGGAAAGCATTAAGACTTGATCAAGTGACTTTTTGTATTTTAATCATAATAAAAGTTTATTGTTTATTTCCAACTAAATGGTTAAGTAATATTTTGGATGAGTTTTAAATAACTTTTTTTATACAAAGGAGTTAACTTATCTTAAATTTTGTCTAACTTATTTTGCACTCAAAACTTTTATCATAAATAACTATTTTTCTCTAAAAATTATTTCCTGACTGTTTTTTAATAAATAACCCACCTTAGAAATTTAGAATGTTGAACTCCTATTTATTTTTTAAGAGCAACAGCTAAAAGCATCTCCAATGCAAAATGTTATTTTGAAGAGCTAAATTGATAAAATAACATTTTGAATAGTATAAATATAACTCTTTTTTTACCATATCTATTCCAATGGAAAAAAGCTATTTGAAGAGCCAATTATATTGGAGTGGAAAAAACAAGTGTTTTATTATTTCTTAATAAGTTTGATGTTATTTATTTTTCTACATATTTAATTGGTTTATTTTTTTAGTGGTCTGACTTTGTTGGTTTTGACTCTTTTAAGAGATATGTAGGAATAACATTTGTGGAAGAGAAAAAAGTATTTTTAGTATTTTGTTTAGTACTTTCTTTGGAGTGTGCAAAATAAACATAAAATAGTCAAAATAATATATTTTTTTTAATATTTAGCTTTTCATTTAGCATACCCATTGGAGATGATATAAGTGCTTGAATTTTGCCTATAAAGTATACTTGTTCACTTCAAGCTAAATTACATTTTCATAAAGATTTGAGTTCAATTCATTGTAATCTTTTTTTTATTGTCAAGTGTGATAAATCTGTGTGATGTAATACATTATGAAAGTATAAATGGCACTTGAACCACTTGAAAAGAATTTGATTGTGACCTATTGAAAGGTTAAAATCTTGATCCTTCAAAAAAAAAATTAAAGTGAAATGTTTTCTCATTTTGAACCCATAAAAAAATTAGTGTTTTGATAACATTTCACTCGTAAAAAAGCTATGTGTTGTTAGTGAATACTTGAATGATGATTCAAGGATTAGAGTAGACAATCTAATCCACTATAAATTTGGTGTCTTTCTTAATCTCAATCTCATTTACTTTATGCATTTTTATATTAAATTTTTGTTTTGGCTTTTGAAGTTTAATGATTAAATTTTTAAGTTATCAAAATTTCAATTAAGCACCTAATTCAACCCCTTTTTAAGTGCTTTTACGACTTTCACTTTTTTCTATAATTTTATAATTTTGCTTGAATTTTTATTTATTTTTATTTTTCTCATTTGAATGGTTTTTAATTATATTATTTGATTTATCATCATTTTGATCCCCTTTTCTTTTCCTCCTTATTTCATTCTCTTATCTTTGCTTTTATCATCTTTCTTCCCTTTTTTATTTTTTTATTATAAAACTTTACTCACAATGAAATAAACAAAAGTGCTAAAATTTATGAAATTGCAAGGAAAAGACATTTTTTTAGAATTTTATATTTTTGCAAATGTATCAGGGGAAAATGAGTTATAACACGAAGTTCTAATGACTTCATTAAGAAGTTTTTTATTTACTTTCTTTTAGAATACTTCACATCTTTTCATGGAGGGAGATTGATCCAAATAGACAGAGAGAAAAAAGATTATGGTGGAGGGAGAGATTATCGTGTTGTGATAATTATTTGTAAGAAAAAAACAAATAGTAAATTTTGAAGAAAAAGATGTCAACAAAGACTAATTATGTTATTGAATATTAAAGTTTATCCAATTATTTACTATTTAAATGTAAAACAAAGATTTCTATGGAATTTATCACTTAAATTAAATAAAGTGTTTGACATAACTAAATTAAAAAAGTAGAAATAGAGCTTAAAATTGTATAGATAATAAAAATAAATCTAGAGGTTTTAATTTTACCTAGCTAATTCCACATAATTTATTATTCTTTGATTATAAAATTTCAAATCTTCTTCAATGAAAAGAAAAGATCCCTTAATTATTTAATATTTTCTCTCGAATAACATTAAAAATATCTCCACTTATAATTTAACATATCTCTATATAAATTAATTATTTGAAGACTCATTAATTTCTTTAGATTTTTTTAATAAAAAATCAATAAAATATCTTTATCTTTCGCTCAACTAATTATTTTTAATTTTAAAAACTTCTAATCATAAATTATCTCTTGGTATCATTATGATTCAATAAATTTAATAATAATAGGCTAAAATTTATAAGCAATAAGATTAAGGATAAACACTCAACAAAAAATAAAATAAAATAGCTTGGAATTTAAATTCTATAATCAAAACTACACTACATCAAAGCCTAAGAAAAATAAAACTTATTTCATTATGAATATGAAATAAATCATGTTCTTATTCATCAAAGTAAAATTAAGGATAAGAGTAAAACTATTTAGCTTAGAATCGATTGAAGAAGCATTCCACTACATCTCATTTCTTTTGGTTCTCTCCTTCTTAGTTTTTTTCCTTTTCAATTGTAAACTAACCCTCTTTTATCAACTCTAGTCATGGTCTCTTTCTTGATCTCCTCTCTTTCATTTTTTAAAATCTGCTTTAATTTGTTTCATGATTTTATTATCAAAATTGATGGATTCTGACCTCCAACTTTTCTTGATCATATCAACTTATTTTGAAAATTCATAAACTTAAAGCTTTAGACTTCCCTCTTAGCTTTCTTTTGACATTAAAATTGCTTAATTTGTATATAGAGAGAGAGAGAAAGTTATGTCTAATTTACTAATACATGCTTTTAAAATTTTGGTAAGTAAATTTCCTTATTTTTACAATAGAAAACTTTACTTTTTTTTTTTCTAAATGTATACACAAATCAATCAAACCTCTTTAAGGTAAGTTTTATCATTTAATTGACTTTTAAATGTGCTTTCTCAATATCATGAGCCTTAATCCAATTAAAGCTAATGTTTAATGTTGAATTTTCACTTCAAAGCTCATGATTCAATGAATTTATCTCTGCCTACATGTGAAAAAATAAATTTTAAAAAACTAAATAAAATATAAATGAGAATTATTTTCTTCTTAAAAAAGGATCTCTTTCTATAATTTTTCAATTTTGCTTGAATCTATATTTATTTTTCTTTTTCTTATTTGTATAATTTTGTATTATATTATCTAGTCTTCGTTATTTTGGTCCTATTTCTTTTTCTTTCTACTTCTTATTTCACTCTTTGCTATTTTTCTTTTTATTTTATTTTTATCATCTTTCTTTCCCTTTTTCATTTTTTAATATAAACTTTACAAATAATTAAATAAATAAAAATTATGAAATTACATGGGAAATATATTTTTAGAATTTTTATTTTCTAAGAAAAAAAAATGTCAAGTTATGACATGAAGTTCTATAAACTATGACATGTATGAGATTGTAATAGCAATTGCGATTTAAAGTGTTTTTTTTACAAATGTATTACAATGACTTTTTTTATTTTTAAAAATTATTTTTGATATCAATACATTAAAATAATTTAAAAATAAAAAAATAATATTTTTAAAAAATATAAAATTTGAAAAAATACAATTTAATTTTCCAATGCACTCTTTAACAAAAAGTTTCATTGTAATTGTATGGTTAAGTAATTGAAACCGCGTTTCTATATATAAAAAAAACAGCAAAATTGGTATACGGTTGAATCACTTTATTTTGACTTCACATCTTTTAAGAAATAAAGACATGTAAAATAGTTTTTTTTTTATATTGTCATCATATCAATCATTTCCGGTGTATCTTCTTTTACAGCAGTTGTGACTCTCAAGTGAAGAATGTTTTGTAACAAAATCTACAAAGGGTTTACCATCAACAACGATGTACGGGCTTGGTTTCCCCTTATGATTTTTAATTTCTCGATATGTCCTTGAAGAAAAATTGTATTATATATAAGTTCGTGCAATTCTCAAGCCATTTATAATTTCACTTAAATATTATAAATTAAGAGATACAACACAAATTCTTTATGTTGATTGAAAACAACACAAACCATCAAGCCACGTTATAAGTAATGATGTAAACTTTTTAAAATAAATTAGGGAACCAATATATTATCAAATTTGAAACGAAAATCTATCATCTTCAATCTACCTGCTAACATTTTTGTCCAGGTTTGGGGAATTTTCTCTTAGACTGGTAGTTTAAGAATTAGTTTGGCTTAGCTTGTGTGAAGATCATATGTGAGCTCTTTCTCAAACCTTTAAAGTTGAATGGTGGCGTAGCTATAAAGATTTTGAGCTTTTTTTATATGAAATCTATGAAAAAACCTCATACATTAATGTTGCAGTTATTGATGTTGTCCAAAAAAAAAAAAAAGCTTGGAGACAAGGTTAATGTATCGAATAATCGGTTAATTTCTTAATTTTAACAATTTATTCTATTTTTCCTAGCTAAAGTGACTAGTGACTGGTGTCTGATACCTGCAAAAGATTTTTGTTGGTGAATTTGAAGACTCCTTGATGTTTCAGTAAGTATTTTTTTTTATAGAAAAATACAATGATATTTTAGAAAAAAACTATAAATAAATACGCAATGGAGAATCCAAATTATGAACCTCTTGTTTGAATGATTTCTGATATATTTATAATTTATATGTCTTTTTATAGAGAGAGTATGCTAAAGTATAAGTAAAATATCTTTAATTTATCAAAATAATCATAAAACTTTAGATTCTTCAGAGCTAAAAAGAATATGGGCTCAATGCCTAGTTGAGCTTAGAGATAGTAGTTCTGACCTATATATGTATAGGTCTGAGAACTTGTCAGACCTATACATATATAAGCTCATTGTTTGGCTGAGCCTAAAGATAATAGGTCTAAAAACTTGTCAAATTCATACATGTTTGGGCTCAGCATTTTATAGAGTTCAGAGATGATGGGTCTCATAGCTCACCAGATCCATACAATTCTGGGCTCAACACTTAGTTAAGTCCAAGAATATTATTATTATCATACCTTTATTTATTTTTTTTGAAATTAGTTTCCAAATATAAATAAAAAAAATATTGATACATCACTTATTGTTATCAGGAAACAAGCTCATGATCAAACACCAAACAAGCACGAAAAATATCGGGTTTTACAAGTTGAAAACAAGGCCGCATGGAAGTTCACATGTTAGCATTTTTTTTCAAGAAGCTATGTTTTAGAGTTTTCATTCCAATTCTTCAAAGATGAGTAAATTTATACCTTATTTCTGCATAAAATTATAATTTTTTTATATAAATAACAAATTTTATATGATAAATCTCTTTTTCTATAGTGCATTGTAAATTGGATGTACAAATGATCACATATCTAAGAACACATCACACCCTTCATATGCACATGCATTTTGAAAAGAAAAGGAAAAAAAAACCCTTAAATGCGAATTGCTAACAATTGCCAACGGGTTATTTAATTATTTTGTAACTAAATAAACTGATTTATTAGTTTTGACAAACTAGAGGGACTAAAATATAATTAACTTAACCTAGCATGTCATGTTGTGAAATTTCCTTTTCTGCGGTGAACGAAGCAACAGTGGAGAGATTTATAGTAATAAAATTTCGGCATCAAGAATTGAGTGTCGCTCTCATTTCTCACAGAGAGAGAAAGAGAGAGAGGGACAGAATGGACGGTGACGATGTGGACATGGCCGCTGCGGAGACGGCCGAAGCAGTACCAGTATCTTTCTTTCCTTATTTTTCTTGCTTTTTTATTTTTTGGATCGGTTTTTAATTTTTACTGATACTAAGCACAAAAACTCTTAATTGGTTTCTGATTTAGAAGAAAAATGAAATATCTAATGTTGGGTTATGATTGAAATCCGTAGGAACTTGATGATATGAAGAAGAGATTAAAGGAGATGGAAGATGAAGCTGCTGCTCTTCGTGAGATGCAGGCTAAGGTTGAGAAGGAAATGGGTTCTGTTCAAGGTTGTAACTATATATGTTTATGCATATATTTGTGTGTATTTTGGGTATTTGCAATTATGGTCACATGGGTTTTTGTTATTTTTTAATGGGTTTATGATTTATTCTTCTATTTTTGTCTTTCATTATCAAAAAGGGTTTATGATTTTTTTCTTTTAATTAGTGTTGTGATAGGGATGATGGGGTATTTTTGGAGATTGGAGAATAATGAGGTATTGTGGTTTGGACGGACTTGTTAGCGTGAGCTTAGAAGTCACACATTTGTGTCTTTCTGGTTTTAGGGTGAGGTCGTTTATGCTCGGTAGATGGCCTTAGATTGGTGGATGTTTTGTAAGATATGTTCGTTGCTTAATGTTGTAATGAGAAGGGTAAGAATTGTATTGCCTATGTCAATAAGATTGGCTGCATGTACGTAGATATCTGAAGAATACATACATGCTAGTTGAGATGTTAGTTGGTTGAAACTTGAAAGTTAGAAATGCAACAAATTTATGATTTTGGAAAACTTCCCTTCTTGATATGAGAATGTTTTATAGACTTTTAAGGGCAAGAAATATTTTCAGAGTATTATGTCACATTTTTTTGCAGTGATTCTTTAGCTGCTCCACTGAAAACTTAACAAGGGTATTCCACATTGGTGATCTGGATCGAACACTTTCTTTTTATTGAATGGTTCTATTTATTTACCATTGTCTATTGATAATATTCCAAAGACTTGGCTTTTAAATTAATAAGAGAGGTGAACTGTGTGATACCATTCCAAACTCCATTGCTTAAGATATTTTATTACGCCTCCTTTTATTGGTTGAAGGAAGGTGAGTGGGAATAATAACTGCAATAATTGATATTTGTTTCTGCATGTCTTTCTCCTTCTTCCTCTTACTGTTTCTATGTGCAATTAGATCCTAGTGCTTCTGCTACTGCATCTCAAGCAAATAAAGAGGAAGTAGATTCTCGATCAGTGTTTGTTGGTAATGTGAGGCCTCTTTTCCTTATTATCTGATTTACCTTCAAAGAATTGTTTTTAGTGTCAAATGCATATAGTGTGGATTATTTGGCTGGTGGCTTGTGTTGCATTTGTTGCTTAAATGATTTCTTGACCTGGGGACAATCAATCTTCTATCTGCCTTACTTTTGTTGTTTGGTTTGCTGTAAAAATAAAGCAAATGAAATTGTTAAAGCCGCACCCTACATATTGATGGGATAAGTGCCTTTTGGGATTCAACTTGTACTATTGGCATACAATAATGGGTAAGGGATTTGTTAGGTGTTGGTGCAATCTTAGAGTTGTTTTGAACATCATTATGATTAACTCCAAGAAGCAACGCAGCTTCCTGTCTTGCTAACTCAACATGGTTGCAGGTGGACTATTCGTGCACCCCTGAAGAAGTGCAGCAGCATTTTCAGGCATGCGGGACGGTAAATAGGGTCACTATCCGTTCTGACAAGTATGGCCAGCCAAAGGGTTATGCATATGTCGAATTTGTTGAGACAGAGGCTGTGCAGGAGGCTCTCCTTTTAAATGAATCTGAATTACATGGCCGCCAATTGAAGGTAAAGAAATTCTGTGTTTTTCTCCCTATACAATTGATAGCTTCAGTTGCTTAACCTTGATAATCGTAGGTTCTATTTTTGTTTTCTTTTTAATGTCTCAACCTCAAATTGATTTCCTCCTTTGTATTTTTTTGGCTTTGCTTTTGCAGGTAACTGCTAAGCGGACCAATGTACCTGGGATGAAGCAGTTCCGCGCTCGTCGACCCAACCCGTACATGGGGTTTCCACCCAGGGGTGCAATTATGCCTCCTTATCTCTTCTCTCCTTATGGATACGGGTATGCTATCAAAGAAGTGCATTCAAAGTTTTTAGTGATTAGGCTCTTACTACCATCCTCGCTTGCTTTATTCTCTTTTGATATTTGAGGATCAATGTTGGTCATTTAGCATATTTCCTTTGCTCTGCAGGAAGGTAATGAGATATAGAATGCCAATGCGTTACAGCCCCTATGGCTAAAGTATGATTTTGCTTGAGACAGCATTGCCAGCAGATAGATACATCCTACAAAATTTGTGCTCTTTTCTTCTCACATATTTTAATGTTTGGGTGGGATGAACAGAAGACGTTTCCCTGCATGGGTTGAAATGGTGTAATGTGAAAATGGAGCTTTGTTTTGTTCATGGAAGACAATTAAATTATTCTTGCTTGCGTCTTCGGTACTGCCTATAAATATTCTATCTTGAAAGCTTCCTCTGGTTGCAATATGGTAGGTTTTGTTAGGTCTGTTCGCTGCTTCTGTCTGTTCTTTAAATGAAGCTTCCTTTGTTCTGTGAGATTTTTCTGTCTGAGATCTCAACTGATGGTGCTATGATTTTGTTTACTGTTTTTTGCACCGCAGTTTAAACTTTAAACCCTGTGAATAATGTTAGTAGAAGACAAGGTATGATTTTAATTTATTGGTGGAAAATATTTTCGAGTTCTTGCATGCAAACTTATTACTGTATATTCTTAGATTGACTGTTTGTGTGAAAAATAAAGCAAGCCCGAATAGTTAGGGTGCTAAGGTATAGATAGTTTGATTTTGCGTTACAAATATTGTTTTTAAAAAATGAATGTTTTAGGTTAAAATTAATTTATCTTTTTTATTGTTTTGATGTGATGTTAGGAAAAATAATTTTTTTTCTTAAAATATATATATATATATATTTAAAAACAATTGATACTCTTCAAAAATGGCTCAACAATACATACTGGGCTTGACCCGAATAGAATATTTGAAACATACAGGTCACAATCCCTACAAATCGGAGCCTTGAAAACTTAGGGCCTGTGACCTACAAATTAAAGTCTAAAAAAATTAATATTCTTTTTATTTTTAAAAAAATATTTTTGAAATTAATGATTTACAAGCATTTAAAAAATATTAAGTTAAAGTAAATAAAAAAATTAAATTTTTTAAAACATTTTTGAAATACTAAAAATACAAGAAAACCTTAAAAGCTATAATTTAGGTAACCCATGCAGGGTTACTTGGATCATTTTGTCCTTATTGTTTGTTTTTGTATTTCTTTATATATATATCGGTTTTAAATTGTTAATTTTTATGATTTTACATCAAATGATCTGTACGGGAACCATGTACTGTATAGTAGTACCTTATCATTCTACTTATAGGGCAAAGATTTGTTGTTCATGCGAAGAACATCTTTTTCATGCATGCTTGAGAAACAGACATGCTTTTTAGTTTTTACAACACTCTCGTACATACCCCACTATTAACGATGGCATAAAATGGATTTAATTTATTTGGTTGGTTTAAGAAACAACGGTAAAGAATTAAAGACGAAAGGCTAGTTTTGTAATTTTCAAAATATTTAATTTTAAAAATATATCAAAATAATATTTGTTTATTTTTAATAGCAAAAAAATTAAAAAACACTAAAACAAATTATTTTAAAAAATAACATTTTTGATCCTCATAAAAAGCTAATTAAGGGTGCCGCACATTAGGCTATCCTCGATCTCATATGTTCAGTATTATAATGAAAAATATTTTAAAAAATACAAGTTTTAAAATGATATTTTTTTCAAAAAATAATAATAATTAATATTAAAAACCTGAAATTATCTAAAAATACCATAAAAAAAAAATTAGCTTTTCAAGCAATCAGTAATTTAAACAAAATTTGGTCTCGGGTCTCTTATTTGTAGAGATTTGGAAATTCTTGCATCGTGAGCTCATGTCGTTGCCGTGACATTTGGAAGTTCTTTCAACTCTCCGATGACCAAAATCAGATTGATACAAAGAAACACGGCAGACAGCTTTCCTCGAATGAACCATTTTATACTTGAAAACAGGAATAATCCAAAAGCAAAAAGGCTTTAAACTCCAGCCTCTCCTCTCTCCTTGGCACAAGTGTTCAAATTCCGAGAACGCCATTGACTTCACTTTTATGTCTTTTGTATTATATTTACACAAAATGCTTGATCTTATCCTCTTGTCGGAATCCGTGCAGATGGCCCCCATGAAAATCATCGGTGATCAAACCACCATGTTTATGGCGGTGGCGAAGAGATGAACCTCTCATCATTCCTCTAAAGCTGCCATGATGGTCTCCGAGCCCCCAGCATCATGGCATGCAGCCCCCCTTTCATCTTTTCCTAAAAGTTACAAAAAATAAAAACAAAATAAAGCTTCCATGGGAATCCTTCCTTGCAAAACAATCAAAGCCAATCCCACTTTATACATTATTTAACTTTTTTTATATTATATTATTTTCTCATCTGCATTTTCCATATTCTTTCATAAGGAGAATTTACATGTCACCCGAAACGACAAACAACCCCATGGGCCCCATCAAGTGTACAATAAAGAAAAAAGAAAAACCCTATCTCTTACATTTTTCCAACAACTACATAGGTTTTGCCTTGCCTTCGCCACGTGTGATTACCTTGATGGGACCCATCACACAAGTGTCTTGCATGCACTTGATTGTGGATCCCACATAGCAGGCAACATATACTTCCTTCCGTTCACGCCATAAGCATTGAAGCTAGCACCCGTGACCTTATCAACCAGGACTCGGCCAGGATAGCCCGGGTACGACCCGGACCCGAACTGCCCGGTACAGGCCGAAACAGCCTCCAAAGGAGCGGTGGGTGGGCCCTGAAAATACCCGCTGTTGAACGGGTTGGTAACGGTGTTGGCCAACAAAGTGGCCAAGTTGATGACCATTCCGTCAACACCAACGTCTCCGTTGGGTGCTATCAACGGTGGTGTTTGTGGGCCATAAATTGGCTGGTGGAATGGCCAGGCACACTGACCCGGACATTGGAGGTCAGAATTACCGACCCAAATGTACGTGCCCCGACCCGAGCCGGACTTTGTTGACCCGTGAGTCCCACACCTGCTCATGCAAAACCCATCAACGACAACATCTTTTGCCGTCAAAACTACGTTGATAGAGCTAACGGCGAAATGGGTTTTCGAAGCCAAAGCTATCAAATGTTGGGACTTCAAGATTTTGCCGAGCGTGTACTCTTCATGGAGGATTTGATGGCCTACGCTGAGCGAGGAGGAGCCGCCACGGTACTTCTCAGTTGTTTTCCACCATGACGAGGTGGAAGGAAGTGGGGCCCCTTTAGAGTTCAAGGAGTTGACGAAGTCAACGATTATGGACCGCTGGATTGGCGTAAACTGGCCATACCAGATTAGATTAACGGTGATGTTTCCTTTCAAGAGGATGCCGTTATGGTATTTCAGCACCAAAGGCTGTTCTTGAACCAGAGCCGCGAATGAAGGGGCAAGGAAACAGAGGAGAAAAGCCAGAGTGGCGAAGTTGTAATTAAAAGCCATCGGTGAGGTTAAATACTAGAGAGTAGAGAGTAGAGACTAGAGAGTGAAGGCTTCCTTTTTCTCGGAGAGATGGATTGTGAAGGAAGAAGGGCTAGTGGGCTATTTATACGAGGGGTGGGGGAGTAAGGGAGACAGCTGGTGAGAAGGACACGTGGGAGGGTGTGGTTGGGGGCTGTAAGGTTCTTCTATGGTGACGTGCGAATGGTCTACAGTGATGATTTTTTTGGGTTTGTGGAGATTTTCATCTCGTGGGTCGGAAAGAGAGAGGAAGATGAAGATGAGACTTGTCAATGGTTTTTTTCTTTCTTTTTTATTTTGGGTGTGAGTGGATGGATACTCACGAGCACTGATGATTTCTCGCATAAATTGATTTTCTTTTGTACAAATCCCAAGACACTTGTGTGTATTATAAGTCTCCCTGGATGATTTAAATCAGATAATCCAGCAAGAAACCAGAGCCATTAAAAAGGATTAATTTGATATTTCTCAATTAAATTATATTTTTTAAAAATATTTAAAAACAAAAATCACCTCAATGTCAAAACAATCAATGTAAAAAAAAAAATTAGATCAAATTTTAAATTTAATTTCTAATAATTATGAGTTTAAATTCTCTCGATATTACTGAAAATTTATATGATTGTTAATTTTAAAACTTGTAAAATTAATTAAAATATACATTCCAAACATTTACATTAATTAAAAATAATAATAATAACACACAAATTATTCTAAACACCCACATTATTCAATTCATCAAACCATCCATGTTGATAGCAAAACAACCTCAAACATTAACTTTTTTATGTGAGTATTAATGAATAGGAAAGAAATACATTCGCTCAACTAATTGGTGGACCCACAAAACAAGATTTTATTTATTTAATTCTTGAGAGCCATAGAAGTGACAACATCCGAATAAGCATTTTTCTAATGAGAAGTTAAGCATGTGATCTATTGTTAATTGATTGGGAATCCAGAAATCTTTCTCCTAATTTTATTACGCCAAAAAAATAAAAGTTAGGAATCAAACCTAAAATCTCTCAAATTAAACTAGAAAACTCATTATTTTTAGATATTTAAAAAATATATACTTAGTTTGAAAGAATATTAAATTAATTTTTTTATAATCTTATCATAACAATATCATAAATAAAATAAAATATACAAAAATATTATTTTAATATATATTAAAATAAAAAATATTTAAAATCCAAACATTTGAATTTATTTCTTTTAAATCTTAATTTATTTTCCTTTTCAGCTCAAGCAAAACATAGGATTGCATAGATCCTTTCCAACCCCACGAATAAAAAGCTCATGATGTTGCAAGAGTAATAATTATTTTTTAAATTATTTTTAAAAAATATATATAAAATAATATATTTTTTAATTTTAAAAAATTATTTTTGACAGCACATAAAATAATTTAAAAATATTAAAAAAAATTAATTTTAAAAAAAAATTAAATTATTTTTAAAATAAAAATAAAAAAAATTACCCCGTCATCATGAACCCTCTGAAAGTCCTGATACATTGCATTCATATAACCCTACAGGGTACCCTACAGTGCAAGGTTATCCTATAAGATCTGATACCGCTTCATAAATGCAGAAAGGGCCCACAGTTTCTGAGGATTGATGACATCAAGAATCAGGACACTGCAACAAGCTTGCTTATTGCTGTTCGATGGATGTGGCTCGGTGCTTTTTAAGGATTTTATTTATCTTAATATTCTGCTGAGCAGTGGCTCTAAAATACTGATTTTATATTCACTGGGACCCACTTGGCTCGGTCCAGTACGCTTTGTCTTGGTAGGCTATGGGCCCGTGGGGGACCCCCACGAGGAGAGGGTAATTGCGCCTTTAATAATAAAGCCATGTTTATGCTGTGTTCTTCATTTTCCCTCCAAAAGAACAAGGAAAGGACAAACGTTTTTGCTTTCGAGGGAATCATATGAAAACAAGCATCGAAATGTTTTTGAGTAAATTTAAATGTTTTTTTTTTTCACTTTTTCTGCATTATTTAGTTAGGTTTGAAGTAGCAATCACATTATCAAGAGTTTGATAACCAATGCTAGCTAGGAAAACAAATCAAATATGAAGTGAGCTTATTTAGACCTCTACATTGAATCAATAATTAATAATGGTATTATGATAAACATAATTATCCAGATACTAATACATAATTTAAATCATTGTTATGTACTTTAAAAAACCCTTTAAATATAAAAATAAACACTAAATTAATATAATTGAGATCCAAATAAATAACTTTTAAAAGATATGAATATTATAAAGTAACAGATCACTCATGTAAATGAATGTTGTCGCTCATCACTCTAAGATATAAAACTAAAAAAATACAAATATGAATAACTCATCGTCTTAGATATACATATTAAATCATCATTATAGAGATATAGAGTTAAGAAATAAGTCAACCACTCACAAAAAAAATACAAAACTTGATATGTTGCCAAAAAGCGAAGTAAAAAACTTTTCAATTAAAAAAAAAAGAAAAAAAGATAAATAGCACATATTTCTAACTCTTTTGAAAAACAAACAAACACGATTAAAAATTTAAAAATTAAAACATAAATAGCTAAAAAGTTTTTAAATAAATTATTAATTGAATAATAATAAAAATTAAACTTTATTTTTATTAGTTATAGACAAGAGTTCTTATTAAAAAAAAATGATCTTTTTATTGAAAGTATCATGACAAATAAAATCTATCTAGAAAGTTTTAACAACTAAGAAAATAATCTGATAAAATAATTACGTAAAAATTAAAAAGTAGTTTTACACGTCAGATTATGGCTCAATTATGCAATACATGAACTTCAACGAGGGATTCTCAATGTATTACGACATCTCACTCGACCTTCCATGGCCATGCAATAATTTTGTGGAAGGGAAAGGTACAAATTGTTTTTTTTTTTATTAAATGAAAAGGAAAAAGAAACAAGAGGCTTGGAGTTTGGTTTGGGTGGGGCTTGGTTCGTGGTGTGGAAGGCAAAGGTTGCGGCCGTCCCAATAGTTATTGAAAGACTCCAAAGGCTGCCTTTCTGCTTTTCGGGAAAAGCAATATTGCAATGCCCGAGTAATGCCAAAATGGAGTGACGGTGCCGACTCTTCCCACCGTCACACGTGACTTCTACTTTACACATTGTTCGGCAATTGCTGCCTTGCGTTTCAACACCAAGACATTCTTTTTACTGTCATTAATAAAAATATAAAAAATTATCATATTGTTTGAACCCTTGCAATTTAATTTTGTAAAAATGCGTTTGGCACGGAGGTAATGTAGGATAAAAATTCACATTTTAGAAGATATCTAAGATGTCTTACAGAATTCACGGATTTTTAGTAACGTGCCTTACACTATTGGTCAAATATAAAAAATTAAATATAATAAAAAATATCCAAGAGAGTTGTTTGAAATTTTTATTAAACTTAAACTTGTGTATTAGTCTTGAAATTTTCTAACTCAATTATTTTTTTAGTTCGAATTTAAAATAAAATTATATGAGAATTATCTTGACGTGATCCAATCTACTTGGTTAGTCCAAAAACACCCCGCCTAAGCAATTAAAAACATATAAAGATAAAATTAAAAAAATAAATAAAATTAACATAAAAATACTTCTTGGCCCAACTTATTCCTTTGTCCGGGTTTAAAAATAAAATGTGTGGAGGTTATCATTTATTCAATTTATTTGATTAAAACAATCTAGCTTATTATATTAAAAAATATATATATATATATATAAAATTTAAAAAAACTCACGACCATCCTTATTTATCCCATGTTTAGAACTGAACTTGAATATTGTTTCATACTTAAATTGACCTGTATAAATTAACCTGAATATTGTTTGATACTTAAATTGACCTATATAAATTAACTATTTAATTAATTATAACAAGAAAGGCACAATTACCATCCATGGATTTCGGTCTTGTTTGTTTATGTGTTTCAAAAGTATTTTTGAAAAAAATTAATTTTTTTAATTTTTTTATTAACTTCAAATTAATATGTTTTTAATGTTTTCAAATCATTTTGATGTGCTGATGTCAATTAAAGTCATGATTGAAAAGCTTTTCTATTAAAAGGCAATTTTAAAAAATAAAAATAAAATTTGATTGCTTAGAGAAATACTTAGAAAGCGTATGGAAACGTAGTTATACCTATATTTTCAAAAACATTATTATTATTATTTTGTTAAAAAAAAAATTTGGTATGTTTTTTATCGTTTTAATGTTAATTTTAAAAATAATTTTTAAAAAATAAAATAATTTATTTTAATGTATTTTAATATGAAAAATACTTTAAAAAACAATCGAACCACGTTTTTAAACCCACCTTTTAATTATTATAATTAATAAACCATTAACCTTACCTGATTCTTTTTTTTTTTGGTGGTCAATCACACCAGGCTGAATATAATTAATAAACAAAAATAATCGAAAAAAAAAAATCCAAACTCTATCATTTCTTAATGTTCCAAATTCCAAGATGTGAACATATAGTAGAAAATGAAAAGAAGATGGAATCACTGGAAAAGGTCGAAAACGTGATGTCAATTTCAGAGTTAAAAATAATCAGCTGATTTGTGATTACGTAGAACCGACAGACCCAGACTGCTTGGGGTACCTCTCTGCCTCCACTATTCATTGCATGCTTCTACTGCAAGCAGATAAAGCTGATGATCCTGTACTCTTTATGATTTTTTAATGTGATCACTGGAAAAGGTAGATAAAGTTATTTAATATTGTCCTTCCACATATTCTTATCGAATTTACCGTTAGTTCTTGACAACATATAAAAAATGGAGACATGTTTATAGGTTAGATCATTTGTCGAGAATTAATGTAAAATTGGTGTTGGGTTATCTAAATTGGAGTATATAGTAAAAATGATAAATTTAAAATAATAGTTAGGAGTTTTTAGAATATTGTTAGGCAAATCTATTATTGTTTAGTTATTTATTACATAATCTAATCTTTTCTGATTTTAAATAATTTTTTAAAGATTATGTTATTGCAAATCACATGTTTTAATTATTTGATTTTTTACAATAATCAACACGAACTATCAATAAAAATCTCACTCAATTACTTCATTTCATATATAAAAAAAAACATGATACATATTAGTCTTTACGACCCTAGCAAATATCTAGTATTTAAGAGAGTATTAACCAGGAACATTTAAAAAATAATACTTTGTTACAATATAAATATCATAATTATAATAATTTTATAATTTTATTTACAAAATATTTTTATTCTATGAATTTTACTTTTACTCTAAATTTATAAATTAAATCTTTAATAATAATAATAATATAATAATAATAATAATAATACCACATACAACCAACTTATCAACTGATTTACTATAAAATATATTAAACTAATAATTGGATAAATGAATCATACTAAGAAGGTTTTTCTCTTAATAAAAAGCCAATAAAAAAAAACAAAACAAAACAATTGTATTGAGAGATGGTGAAAAGTATAAGAACAAAATCTTTAAAAACTACCCTGAACTTTAGTCAATATGACCTTATTCATTAAACTTTGTTTAATCTAATTTGAATTTCTGTTTGTCATCCTTCATCTATATTATGATATTATGGTACAATCAATTAAAGTTTGACAGTACATACACCTTTTAATTATAACATTACATACTTGCGTTGCCGTGAACTTATAGTATACTTGCACATTATTGATTTTAAAAAAATTATATAAAAAATTATTGTAATAAAAAATATTTTCAAAAAAAAAAACTAAAAAATAATTTTTAAAAAACTACAATCAATTAAAGTATGAGAGTGCGTACACCCTTTAATTATAACATAATATGAGGATTAAAATTTAAAAGAAAAAACTAAAAACTTAATTAAATTGAATATGATGGAAGGGTGACAGTGCAGAAAAAAAATTCTAATCAGAAACTAAATTTTTGTTGATAAAAGTTTCAAGATAATTTGACAATTAATCAATAAATTATTAATATAATCTGAACTAATTTATTTTAAAAAATAGCATAATTTGAAAAATCACAATTATTATCTACAACTTTAAAATTTCATATTTCATTTGTGACTTTAGTTATGGGTCTTGCCGTACGACTTCTTTGAAAAGATATGGCAGGAACAATTTATTAATTTTTCTTAAAAGTTATTTTAAATTTTAAATTTTAAAAAATAGCATAATTTGAAAAATCACAATTATTATCTACAACTTTAAAATTTCATATTTCATTTGTGACTTTAGTTATGGGTCTTGCCGTACGACTTCTTTGAAAAGATATGGCAGGAACAATTTATTAATTTTTCTTAAAAGTTATTTTAAATTTTAAATTTTAAAAATAAATATATATTATCTTTATCATAGCTGTGATAAATATAATATTTATTTATTGGTAAAAGACAATATACTTTAAATATAAAATTATTAAAACTCTTAGGACTAAGATTAAAATTAAAATTAAAATTATTAAAACTCTTAGTACTAAAATTAAAATTCCTTAAAATCATTATGAAATTGTAGAAGAAAATTCCAATTTAAATCTTTTATTGTTCACTCAATCAACAAGCCGTATATTGGAATTAATGATAAATTTAAGAACACGTCTGGAATGCAGAAATCAATTCAAGTGGTAGGGCCTTCTTTATTTATGAGTGGACGAGGGTTTATAATCTTGGATATGTGGCAAGATTTTCAATTAGCGTAGAGTGCGAGATAAATATTATTTTTTAAAATAATTTTTATTTAAAAATATATTAAAATAATTTTTAAAATTAAAAACTAAAAAAGTTAAAAAACATTTATAAATTAATTTAAAATTAAAAAAAATTAATATATTTTTGAATAAAAAACACTTTGAAACACAACTTCTATTTTACTCTCAAAATTAGTCAAAGTTAATGATTGTAAGTATGATTGTGAGCGTGTTTGAAATTGTGGTAGAGATTATTTTTTAAAATATTTTTTATTTAGAAATATATTAAAATAATATATATTTTTTTATTTTTTAAAATTTATTTTTCATATCAGCATATCAAAATGATTCAAAAATACAAAAATACAAAAAAATTAACTCTAAAAAAGTTCAATTTGTTTTTTTTTTAAATAGTCCAACTATAAAAATAAACACGGACTTAAAATATATTTGTCTAAGCAGCGCAGTCTTGCTTTCCAAAAAAACTCAATTTTTTTTTAATTTTTTAATTAATATTAAAAATAAATTTTAAAAAATAAAAATATTATATTAATATATTTTTAAGTAAAAATCACTTTAAAAAACAATATTTATTATCAAACATTATTAAAAAAAGAAAAAAACACTGCGTAGCTAGACTCGTCTGATCATAACCTGAAAATTTTTGCTAGATGGTGGAAGAGTTGGTGACCAAACTATTTATCGTGGTTACTGTATCGAAGGCTAAATGATTGAATGTGCAATCAATTCTCAAAAATGAAAACAAAACCATTCTTGTATGCATCCATGACCTAAATGAATTGACGAGACATCAGATATTTATTGCAAAGCCATGCCTTACTTTCTTGGCTACGAAATTTAGGCACTGAAGATCATGCACATGTTTTTCTGTGACGTGCATTTAACGAATTGGGGTCGTGACGTGCATTTAACGAATTGTTTTGCCGTGGAAAATTGTTTTGCCAAAATAGTGTTTATTTTTTATATATATATTTTTTAAAAATTATATTTAACTTGTTGATATCAAATACATAAAAAAATATTTTTTAAATATATTTTTAAATAAAAAATACTTTATACAATAATATCAAGATTGGAATTAGTTTCTTTCTCTGTGTGTGAAGAAAAATTGTCATATAATCAACAAATTATCAAGGAAGTTAAATTATTAATTGTCATTTTAATCAACAAAAAGATTTGTAATATAATCAACAAATTATATTAAGTTTATTTTTTGATATATTTTTTAAAACACATATTTAATTTGTTGATATCAAATACAAAAAAAAATTTAAATATTATTTTAATATATTTTTATGTAAAAAATACTTTACGCTATGATATCAATCACGAAATTAGTTTTTTATTTTTGTGTGTAAAGTAAAAATTGCCATATAATCAACAAATTATCGAGGGAGATTAAATTACTAAAAGTTTTTTTTTTCCTGGATAATTTGGACATGTTCGGAAACTTTAATATACCGAAATTAATATAATCAAGTTACTCTTATTCCTAGACATTAAATAAAAAATTGAACGGCATCTTAAGTGTACTTATGTCCCACTAACAACATATAATGAGCATTGCCACTAACAAAATTGTGTGGTTAAGGTTAGGTCGAGCTCAGCCAGCTATGGAAGAAAATACAGGGCACCAACTTGGTCATTGATTTGCCTCAATTCATAGAAATTGAGGATGGGTTAAAGAAGGAATCTGGACTTGGAAAATAAGAGGCTACATGGCCCGAGGGAGAAAGGGATTGGTAGCTAAGTATGATGATTATTATGGAATCATATTATCATGATCATAACCACACACCAAAAAGTCAAGAAATCAAGGAATAATCCGACTCATCTTCCTTATTGCTTTGGATATTGACGACTATTTAATCATTTAAGTTGTTTTCGACTATTCCTTTTGATATGTAGTGGGAAATAGCCCTACTAGCCCCTTTAATAATAATAATATAGAAGAATTGAAAATTATACAAATTAAAGAATATATGAAGTTTTAAATAAAAGAGGTTTTTTTAAGTGTTTGGATAATGGATAATCAACACGTTCCCATCAATATTCCATTTTTTAGAGTTTACAAAGTTCATGGTTAGTGGTAGAAGACCCAACACTTAAAAATTTTTTTTATAAGATTTAAGGACCATTTGATGAGAAAGTTAATGACTTTTAATAAGATATTGCAATAAATAAAAGAATGGACTTTAAATTTTAAGAATAGGAGTGTTTGTTTGTTTATTTATGATAAATGTTCTGAGAATAAGATTATAAATACTTAGATAATTGAAAAATATTAACCTTTTCTTGTTGCTTGAATAAAGGAGTTTAAGAATAATTTTCTCTTGATAACATTAGTGAAGGATACATACTTCTTACACAATATTAATGAGAGTATATATCTCTTATACAATATTAATATTGATGAAAATATAATAGACCCGTAAAAGACTTTTATATACCTATAATTGTAGGAAGATGATTATTCTTGACTTTTAACATTTTATGTTAAGAGTCATAAGAATAAACAAACAAAGTCGGTTTTGACTCAACACGGGCCTTGTAATGATCGTCAATTCCATATATATTTGGACCTTGAATGATCCTAAGCCCAAAAGTGATGAGTCTAGCGGCTGAGTCCAAGAATGTTGGATCTGATGTTTTTTTAGATTCACATGTATTTAGGCTTAGGGCATAGCTAAGCCCAAGGATATTGAGCGTGAAAACTCAACAAACTCACATATACTAGGGCTTAGTAACTAAGCCTAAAAACTCGTTAGACTCATATGTACTTGGATTTAATTTGTAGCCGAGAATATTAGGTCTAGCATCTCGATAAAAAACATACAACATTAAAATTTTCTAATGCTTGACAATTTATAATTGGCCTAAACCTATACTAAATTCCAAGATCTCCCAACTCGATGGTCTATTTGAGTCTTGGATAAAAGGTAAGACTATTTACAAGCTATTTAAAGCCATCTTGAATATTAAAAAAAAAATAGAGCACTTATGTTGTTTTTCTCATAGCAAAACTTATGAGGGTTTTGTTTAATAATAAATAAGTATTAAATTGATTTTTTTTAGAATAAATATATTTTTGTAAAAACATTTCCCTTTCATTATCAAACATATAATTATTAATGAATAATTGTTAGAAGATGGAACATACTGGATGTCATGTGAGCTAAAATTGCCCAATAATTTCTTACTGTGACATTAGACAATAGTGTTTTCCTTTTTTGTAGTCAAAGACTCAAAGTCAAACCACGTGATGACTTATCAAAGTTAGTTTGGCATGCAGCCGACTAGTCACTGTTAATCGCTAGCTAGCTTCCAGTTCGATTCGTACCGAACGTTTTGGTTTCTAACTGTGAGATGACAACTCTAAGGATGCTGCTATGATAGCGACAATTTCTCATGAAGATATAATAATTTATCATAGAACTTGTTTAACATATATATATATATAATTCCATTATTTTTTCTCGTGAAGGTTTGGTATGATCAAGGAATATATCCCCTGAAGCAGTGTAGAATTTCACATTGATGATTACCCCTCGACATAGGGAGTGTTTGGGCAACACACGGGAAGTGTTTGGGTGTATTTGAGAATGTAATAATAATTATTTTTAAAAATATTTTTTGTTTGAAAATATATTAAATTATTATTTTTTAAATTATTTTTACATCAAACGATCTGAAAATATAAAAATAATAATTTTAAATATTTTTTTTTAAATTGTTTTGTAAAATGCCATTTCCAAACCGAGACATAGTATTTGGATGAATCTAACTCCGTGTGTTTTTTTTAACTTGACAAAATTAAACTAAGCTATATTAATTAATTTGTTACATTTGATGGCTTGTGATTTTAACACTTGTATTAGGCTCGCATCTTTCTTATAAGATATATTTAAGCAATAACTTCATATTATATAATGAATAAATCTTAAATAATTCCATTATTTTTTCTCGTGAAGGTTTGGTATGATAAGCTTCTAATTTCTTCAGATCGTGCCCCACTTGTTTGTATTGATTATTACCCATAGACATAGGAAGTGTTTGTGCGACACGGAGAGTGTTTACAAATATAATAATAATTATTTTTTAAAATAATTTTTATTTGAAAATATATAAATAATATATATATATATTATTTTTAATATTAGCATATTGAAATCATTCGAAAATATTAAAAAAATAATTTTAAGTAATTGTTTTTTAAATTTTTTCATAAAATGTCATTTCCAAAAGGAGACATAGTATTTGGATTAATCCAAGTAATTTTAAATAATCTTTTAACTGGATAAAATTAAACTAATCTATATTAATTTTTAATGAATCAATCTTAAATAATCATATAGCCACAGCGAATTCTTTAACAAATACATAAGAAGTTTATCTTTATTAAGTAAATAGCTATATTCAAACTTTTGGGGAAAAATGAGGATAAACAATGATATTAATTAGAAACTTTTAAACTATAAAGGCCGAAGTGAAAAATTACAGAATTTATAGGGATTAGAATATAGTTTACTTTGTTTTTACCCCCTGCCGTTTCGAGATCAAACTACAGTGAACGCCAAAGGGGATATCATAATATGAGCAGGATGTCTGCTTTTGACATCCATTCAAAGATTTAGTTGCTTTTCCTTCTTATCCTTTTGTTTTAGAAGAAATAAGAAAAGATAAATGATATAAGAGGCTCCTATAAACAATTTTTACATGCTAAAATAAGCAAAGATATAATAATATTTGCATTATCGAAGAACTTTAGTAATTCAAATTGGAGTTGATTTTTACATTCTTGAAAATGCAGCCAGTTTAAAAATATAATTACGATTGTTTTTTAAAATGTTTTTTACTTAGAAATATATTAAATTGATATTTTTTTTATTTTTTTAAAATTATTTTTAATATTAACGTATCAAAATAATTTAAAAATATCTAAAACTATTAAATTAAAAAAAAATTAATTTTTTTTAAAATGTAAAATCAAACAGTAATAATCCAATTGTTGAAAAGATTATTCCAAAATCCTTCAATGTGGCGCCAAAGAGAGGATTCCAGCCAGTTTGACGGCTGTTGATGTAATCTTTGCAGCTTTGGAACTTTCAAGTTTATCTTTAGATTTAATTAATCTTTTTGGGTTTTTCGATTTGGAGGCTGTAATCCAACTCACCATGCCAAGTATTTATTCTTGCACATGTTCCACGAAATATGTTTAATTATTTATTTTGAGATTGTTCAAGAAGAGATTTATTAGCTTTGGTCGACATACAAATTAATTTAAAAGATATTATTTATAATTAAATAAAAGAATCTATAATGCGCTCCTTATCTCCTTAAATTACTTTCTATTAACTACCTGATTTCTTTTGTAAATAATGGGAAAAGTGAAAAAAATTAATAAAAAAATTTAATTTTTTATATATTTTCGATCATTTTGATACATTGAATTAAAAAATAATTTTTACTCTAAAACTAAGTTGACAAACATCAGCAGACACTTGCTCGAAACTAAGTAAAGTAGCAAAAAGCAGCAGACAAACATCACAAGTTGTGATATAAGTTTATTACTCTAAAACTTGGCCACATCTTGCCTTGAATCGGCAGACACTATGAGATTTGTTGGGAGCCTAAATGTTGTTTGGTAGCTTTGACGAGGGTTAGTTTTGTAACTAGAAAAGAAACATGAAATGGATAGAAATAGAATGACGGTTATAGAGAATAACTTAGCCATGCTTTCTCATCGCAAACCGTGGAAAATCATCTTTATATAGCAACCTTGATGTGCACGGTTTTATTTTATGGGAAATTTTAGCTTGAAATATGAGTCACGTTATTTTATGGGAAATAAGAGTCATGGTATTAAAAAATTATATAAATCACATCTTGAAATATTATTTAATAATTTAAATTATTAAACTGAAATGATTATTTAATATGATATTAGAATTTTGTTTATCAAACAGTCACAAGTTTTAATCTCACTATACTCATTCTATTTGATAAAAATTAAGTACAAAATAATATAAGTTTATGTAAATTTCAATTTCAATGGAGCTTTCACTTAAAAGGATATATTAGAGAATTATATAGATTATATATTGAGACCTCTTTTAATAACTTAAGCTACAACATTTTAGTGCATAGTTTCTTGGAAATTCCATAAGGGAAAATGATTTCCAACTTTCTGCTTTCCTATTGGTTTTATTTTTATGTATCTTGTTGTATATGTGCAGTGTCGCGATAATCATTTTTCCGGATCAGGATCATCAGGAATGATGTAGGTGGAAAAGATAAGGAATTCTTGTCTTTTATCAATAGAAAAAAGAAGAAGAATAAGAGTCGTTACTTAGTATTTTGTTCGTTAGAAACCTTAACTAATTTCATAGTTTGGGTAATGACACTAATTACGTAAAAAAAAAAATATTAGCATCCCTAATATGTTTTACTTAGGTCAACTGCATTATCTATTTTTCTGATATAAACTAAGAAAATGTTGTATTTTTTAATTATTGGTTTGTTTGAGGTTTAAGAAAAGTTCTCCACAATAAGAAGATTCTTATCTTATCAAGTTAAAAACTTAATCGTTCTAATGCCAATATAAAAAATAAAATACATTGTCTTTTTAGTTAATATTAAGAATATATCTTATGTATACGTTCATAATCTTGCATATTAAAAGAAACAACAGAAACAAAATATTTTTAAAATGTAGACCAAAATCCTTTGGAATTCTACAAACCTATTGTAAAATCCATGCATATTTAAAAAAACATGCCAAAGTATTTTAGATTTTTTTTAAATGCTTAAATAACTTTATGATTTTTAGCCATATGCAAGGAAAAAAGCGCGTGCGCGCGCGCCCACACACACACACACACATATAAACTTTTTAGGCTTTGACGGACAAAAACTCATTTTTCTTTGTAATAAAACTATAAGAAATAGGCTTAAAGAATGTTTGCCAAATACACCTTTAAACCCAAAAACCCTTTTAACAAAAATTATGGAAAGCCAAACAGAGTACTAAACCCTTTGACCCACCTTATTTTTTATCTAATCTTTTAACTCGACTGAGTTAACCTGAAATTTTTGGTTTGACCACAAACTAAACAAAAAATTCTAGTTTGACCTAAAAAATAACCCACAAACAAAACTAAAGCAAAAAAAAAAAGATTAAACACCCGAAAAACACAAAAAACTCAAAAATTATTGAACAAAACAAATCAAACTCATAAAAAAATAAAAAACACGAAGAACAACCAAAACGAACCCAACAACAACAAACCAGATTTGGTCAAAATAAAGGCATATACATGTTAGAAAACATGAAAGGATCAATAATTTAGAATCCATTTACTTCGATTATCTCTTAGACATCACAATTTTGTTAAAATGAGTTTTAGTTTTAAACTGAAACCATAAGATTAAAAATCATTACAAATATTTTATTGATGCAAATAAACATTAGATTATTGGTTAATCATACATAAGAAAAGATTATGTGCAAAGAAATGGATTGAAATTGGTCCAAATCAAGAAGTTAAGGCAATATTCCTTCCAAGAACACGAAAAACATTGCCCATAAACCCAGAAAAAAACCTAGCCATACCCATAAATTCCTAGCCACTGCCAAGCCCAAAAATAAGTATTTTTGGCTTCTAAAATATGCCTTTTCTATCCCAATAAGTTACAATAACATAAAAAATTAAGCATGAGGTACCAAATTCAAAAATTAACAACCTAAAATAACTTATGTGTTCATGCAAAATGGATTAAAAATTAGTTTTCTAAACCCATTTTGTGCATGAACAGACCAACAAACCTAGGATAAATACCATTGCTTTCACATGCATATCTTATGCTAAATAAAAACTAAAACAACATTAT
Source organism: Populus tremula (assembly GCA_964019445.1). Lineage (NCBI taxonomy): Eukaryota > Viridiplantae > Streptophyta > Magnoliopsida > Malpighiales > Salicaceae > Populus > Populus tremula. The sequence continues at coordinate 10,865,604 of CAXHTJ010000009.1, read as the reverse complement.
ATATCAAAAAAACTTAAATAGAAACTTTAATATATCAAAAACTTTTAAAGAACATCATTAAATAAAACAACACATCAACAAAGAAGTGAATGCAACATCATTTGTTAACATTCCAAACATATTTTCTATGCTTGATACTATAAATGTAAACCAAAACAAATAAAAACAAAAAAACAAAAGCAGGCCACAAGGGACTTACTTTTGGTTATTTATTTAGGACTTGACAAAATTCAATTGAGTCATTGTTATTCCAATTGTTTTTAATTGTACTCGTAATTGTCTTAAAACTTTTAATTTTGATGCAATTTCACCATTGTTAAACTTAATTGTCAGCCCCAAAGTCGATCACTATTTTCCTTTTAGTCATTGGTTCTGAATTTATGCATTCGGACCTTTAATTGACTAACAAACTTTTAGTTTTTTCAATTTAGCCCCTGATTTGGTCAATTTTAGCCTCTATATTTGGGTGTCTTTTTTAGTGTGGTCCTTGGTTTTGAATTTCTTTAACCAAGTCCCTAAATGCCCATCAAACTTTAATATTTATGCAATTAAACCCTAATTTGACCAAATTAACTCTTTAAAATTTCAATTCGACCCTTATATTTAATTTCTTTTAATTAAAGCCTAAATTGATTTTAAAAATCATTTTTTCTTGCAATTAAACTCTTAATAAATTCAATTAAACCTTGAAAAATTCCAATTGAGTCCTTAAATATCCAATTTTAAATTTCTCTCCTCAATTGAATTCTCCTCTGCTAATAGGATCTTCATCAGTAAAAAATACAATATCAAATTTTTCAATCTTGTATATTTTGATCTTCGTCAACCAGTTATTAGCAATTCCTTAGGCATTCTAGTATATTTTTCTTAATGATATATTTTTGTAATTTTCTTCAGTATTTTTTAATTTAATTTAATTTAATTTATATAGATCCAAAAATAGATAACAATAAAGCCCCTTCTACATCAAAAAAAAAAAAAAACTCGGACGCTTAGATTAAAGAGCAATCACTTTTGGCAGGGATCAGAAGACTTTTCTACGAGGATATTGTATTGAATTCGGGGACAATTTATGAACGTTTGCCTCGTGTTTTTTTTTTCTTTCAAAATGAGATAGCATATATGAGCGTGAAATGAGCTCATTCAAGTAGTCGTCATCCATGGGCTATATAAATTATGATTCATACGTTCTTTCATTTTCCAAGATTTCGACCATTGTTTACTTGGATAGATAAGCATGAACGTGCACAAGCAAACACCAATCATTTTTATATGAATTGCTGATGGGGTGGGGATGCATGAAATTAATTCTTTTAATTATTTGTGACAAAACCATTGAGTTTTCATTGTGATAAAGGCTACAGCTGCCTGCAAGCAATTCCCATCACCAAATACTATTAAAATAATAATAATATATATTTTTTATTTTTGACATCACTATTAAAACTCATATGAAAAACAATAAATTAGTATTCTTTAGATGAAAAAACAATTTTAAAAATACTTAAAAAAACAACAAGTTGTAATGCCAAAATAAACACTAAAGAATTCCTCAAGGAAGGATTATCATAAAACTAAAATAAACATTATTTGTGGAAGTCAAAATTATTAACTCAAACTAAATATATAGTAATTTTTGTAACCATTATATAGCTTACATTTTTGTATTGATTAGTATTAAGATTCTGAAAGAAATTATATTATTCCTCTAAATTATGTTATAAATAATGAAGCTCAAAAAGTTATTTCAAAAAGTTTTTTTTTTATTTCACATTGAAATAATACTATCTTATTTTTTTTTAAGTTGAAGTGTTTAACTAAAAAGATTTCTTATCTCACGTTAAAAAACACATTTTTTTTGAACAAATAATATATATACTAGTGGGCTTTCAATACCACGTTAGAAAAATAAAATATTATTCTAGTTTTTATATAGTGAACTTTGATATAGACTAAAAACAATAAGGAATGGGTAGTAAGCTTATACATATAAAGTTGAGTTGAACAAGCGGAAAACCTCTGTTTCCCCTTCGTGCATACAAGACAATGCCTATACTTTCTAGACCTTTTATCTTCACTAATAGTTTTCTTTTGCCGTTAAACGGAAATCACTATATTTGAACTCGTAAATTAATTTTCTAACAACTTTTGGAATTCATTCTCTAACAACTTTTTAATTCTCTCATTTATTTTTCTTGCTTATATAAACCCTGCATTATTGGAAACAAACAACACCAAGAAAAGAAATATTTAGCCTCTTAAATGCTGCTGTGCCATTTTTTTGCTTGTTGTTTCTGCATCCCTTATTTAAAGGAGGAACCTGTTGAATCTTAGGAGATGATAACCTTCTGTTAGGGAAATATCCTTAAAAATAGTGTTTATAAATGCCATGGGTTTATTTGTTGTTTCTGTTCATCATGATTTTTTTAACACTCTTAATGATATTTAGTATCATTGACGAAAACACTATTGCTAGCAACGCTGTTGCAAATAACGCTTCTGTTGTTTGAGAACAATGATGCTACAATCTCTATTTTCATGGCTCCTGTCGTGACCTCTTTTATTGCTCCACCTGTGTCGTATGAACTTTTTGCTGGAGAAAACTTCTTAAGGTGGCAAGAGAGGATCTTTGATGTCCTTGACATGCATGTAGTTGTTGAGGTTCTTACCGATCCAGAAACCAATGACAATGTTGAATCATGAACACACGAGAATAAAGTTTGTAGACATTTCATTTTAAGCACTCTCTCTAATGAGTTATTTGATGTGTTTTACTGCTTCAAGGAAGCGGAGGAGATATGAAGCAATATGATAACAAAGTATACTGCTGAAGATGTGAGAAAACAAAAGTTTTTCATTGCAAAATTTCACCAACGGGAAATTGTGGACAATAAATACATCAAGACTCAAATTAACGAATATCATAGAATGCTAGAAGACATGAAAACTATAAATATCAACCTTTTTGAAGGACTCGTCACTAAAATATTAATAAAAAAAAGTACTCAACTCATGAAGAAACTACAAAAAACAATTGAAGAACAAACATAAACAATTATCTTCGATCGATCTCATCACTAGTGGCATATCTTTATTCTTGGTGGTAGTGCATTGTCTTGGAAATACTGCTAAACCAATGGTTGTGTAGCCCTACAAAACAAGTTCTTTCCTATGATGTGAAAATAGTGCTAAACTGTAATTAAATAATGGGTGTACTAAAAATTATTAATGAATTTCATATTCTTTCTATATAATGTTCAAATTACAATGAATACTTGATGGAATAACCTATATAAGTGTGGAGTGGGTCTGCTCTAATTAGATACTAACAAATCTTTAGAGCACTTATAATAACCAGGTGCACCCATGGTTTATTAGTCCAAAACCGAGTCAAACAACAAGAAATCATAAAGGTATAATGTGATTGGTGAGATATCTAACTTACAATAAGAAATTTTAGTTCATAAAAGTTAAAAATTTCACCAATAATTATACAAATTAAATCTCATTCTTTTCTGGTTTATACTTCAAAAGACATTAGGTTTCCTACCCTTTTTGTTTTTTTTTTTCACAAAATCAACCCATTTAAAACTCAAGAGTTACTCATTAGCTAAGAGTGAAGATTTTTCCATCTAAACATATTCATTTGACTCCCAAAATAAAGTTGCCGACTTTGTGATCACTGCCTATATTGCATGGCCTGTTTCTACGATCACTTTATTCCCCACACATACTCAAGCATCTTTAGTCACATCACACAGCTTCCAGCAAGGTGTACAGCTAGTTCATACACTCCTTTTCCTACTAGCGAGCGAATCGTACAAGCAAACTCTTTGTACTCGGTGTTCGGAGTTCGGACGGCACACTCAAAATTAGCAATAATATATATGGTCGAAGAGGAGATCCTCTGCGTTCTGTGGTTCTAGCAGGCGCAGTCCTTGTTCAATTGAATTGACGAGACGTGGAACATTTATAATTATTTATAATTTCATTTTTTTAAAAATACATTTTAAAAATATTAAAAAAAAAGCTCGAAGTCATCTAGTATGATTTCATGTTTTTTCTTGGCATGTGCTATTTTAAGGTTTTTTTTTTTTAAATTTTTTTTGTGTTTTAAAAATATTTTAAAAAAATTAATTTTTATTTATTTTAAATCAATATATTTTTAAGTTTTTAGTTTATTTTGATGCGTTAATACTAAATATAATTTTTAAAAAATAAAAAAATATTATTTTATTATTTTTTTGATATTAAAACTTGTGTTTCAACTAAGGAATTTGCGTAAATGAAACGCATTTAACTTACGCAAACCCCATATTCCCCTTCTATAATAATTGTCAGTCGTCAAGCAATTTCTATAATTGTTGAGAAAATCTTTGACTAAAATCTATGTTTATGTCTAAAAGTGATGGAAATTGAGTATGAAAAATATACCTAATCCTTAAAACTCAATCAAGACATTATACTAGGGGTTGCAATCCTACTACGCTTGATTTGTATGTAGTTTCTGGGCTTTAAGCAAAAAAGCAAGACATTTTAATTTTTAAATCCTGTCATTAGATTAGGACCTGCGATTTAACTCGTCTTTTAGACTTCAATGATAAATAGGATTTGTCTGCAAGCTAGGGTTCAGCAAAACATTAAAATATTAATATAAGAAATAATTCTACCGAGATGGAAGGCAAGGTTGAGATGGCCGAGTTGGTCTAAGGCGCCAGATTAAGGTTCTGGTCCGAAAGGGCGTGGGTTCAAATCCCACTCTCAACATGTGTTTGTTTTTTGTTTTTTTTCATATATATAGGTTCAAAAATCATATATACCCTATATATATATATATATATGATTTATTTAATGAATGCTCATAGTTTATATGGAGTAGTAAAGTAGCAATTAAATTGATTTCATAAAATCAACAAGCAGAATTCCTTCCAAACATATTAATTCATACTATAAATTTCCTTTTTTTATGTTACAGGTATTAGCTTGCTTGTCTGAAGAAATACGCACGATTTAATTCTATAATCTCAGTGATAATTGCAAGCGGTGGTTACTTGCAGGTTTTTATTGGGGTGTTCGAGAATTGAGAGTATGGTTACAGTTATTTTTTAAAATGTATTTTATTTGAAAATATATAAAAATAATATTTTTTTTATTTTTTAAAAGTAATTTTTGATATTAGCACATGAAAATGATTTAAAAACATTAAAAATATTAATTTTAAAAAAAAATTTTAAAATATTTTTGAAATGAAAAAATAAAAAGGTTAGATGAAAGTCAATTTATTACAACTAATAAATAGATAAATTTGCAATTCCTTTTCCGCGAAGGCAATGTATTCAATTATTTTAATTTTTAGGCTCGGGCAAGTCGGCCATGCCGTACAAAGCAATGGACATCTCGAACAAAATAATTAGCAGAATACCCCACATGATGGAGATCATAATATGCTGCAATCATTTATAATTATTTATTATTTGAAATTATCTTTTAAAATACATTTTAATTTAAAAAGCATTAAATTGATATTTTAGATGATTTTTAATGAATTTTCACTAAAACTAAATTGTTTACATGATTTAAAATTCATCCTTTGTTTACATGATTTTCCTTCTCACTTTATGAAATATTAGTTTTATGCTTATTATTTTGTGTGTTGAAATATGTTTATTTTTAAAGTATTTTTCACTTTGAAATGTATCAAAATAATATATTTTTTTATTTTTTAAAATTATTTTTAAAATTAGTGCATTAAAATAATCTAAAAATACTAAAAGAATATTAATTTAAAGTAAAGAAAAAAATAAAAAAAAATTAATTTTTTTTTATAAATATAAATACTTTTAAAATATAAAAATAAACTGTACTTAAATTATCAAATTATTGAGAACTAACTTACAAAGAGCACGAAAAAGTGAAATGAACAGACAATATTTTATTTTGAAATGTGAACAAGTTAATCGACAACATGTTTTTTTCAAACAGATATCATATCACTTGGAAAACTTTGTCGTAAAGTTGCCATCAATTTTATTAACAATAAGGAACCATCATCCCACGGACAATTTTGAAAAATCTCAACACATGTGAAATGCCTTTTTCACGTGCCAAAAGTTTCCGATGATGCTGTTGTATCACAAGTTGAATGATAAGAAGTAAACTGGTAAAATCACCGTAATTTTATTTCGAGGCATGTGATTTTTTTTTTGATTAACAATTTTAAGGACTGATCATAATACAAAACCACAATATTGGTTCGGCATTTCGTCCACATCATTGGTTTGGTATGGAAACAGCAATATATTTGTATTTGTATTTTAAAAGTATTTAAAAAAATTAATTTATTTTATTTTAAATGAATTTTTTATATGTTATTAGATTATTTTTATGTGTTGCTATTAAAAATAAAAACCCTTCTTCTCTTCTCTTTTTTTTTTGGTGGGCTGGACCTTGCCCAACCCATATGGGCTGGGTTGAAACAACTCGAGCCCATAACCCACATGGTTGTTGGCAAGGGGTGAAAGATGGACATTTTATATTTAACAATGCCAAATCTTGGCTCTTGATTAAGCCTCTAAGGATCCTAACTAGGGTGATTATTTTTTGTTCGGTTCGATTTTTACCTATAAAATAATCAAACCGATTTAAAAAAAACTGAAACCAGTTCAAACCGACCGATTTCGGTTTTGTTATTTTAGAACAAAAACCAAAACCCAACTGACCGGTTCGGTTATTTTATATTAAAAACAAAAAATTATATTGTTTTTTGGGTTTTTTTTTTTTAAAATTCCAATGGGTTTGGTTTCGGTTTGGCTCGGTTTTTTTTGTTTGACTCAGTTTTTTTTTCTGGTTTGGCGTGTTTTATTTATTTATTTTCTATTCAGTTTGGTTTCAGGCTTATGGAACCAAAACGAATCAGTTGGTTTTTTAAATATTCTAATCGGTTTTTTGTCACGATTCGATTTTTTCGGTTTTTTTTTTAATTTTCTCGACTTAATCGGTTTTTTGTTTTTTTTCTCACCCCTAATCCCAATTGTTGGCTCAAAGTGGCCATTATGAACTTTCAAATTTGGTAATTGAAGGCTGTCTAAATTGGCATTTTTGGGTTGGCGCCACGACTGCTATGGTGTCAATCGGCCATAAAGGACCATACCGAGGTGTAGTCAAATGTCAGGCCATCATTTCGTGTAAGTTTTGTCAAATTTGGTGGAGAGATGAAGCATTAAATGTCCCTAAAAAGTACACTAAGCAGTATTTTCATGAAGAAGAAGATGAACAGCCACCAAAACGACGTTGTTTTGGCAAAAATCAGTTTAGTCCTTTGATTTGTGATTTCTTTTAATTACACCCTTGATTGGCTTTAAACTTTTAATTTTGTGCAATATTTCCCCTGATGAACTTTAATTTCATCCCAGATTTTAACCAATTGGATCCCTTGGTTTTAGATTTATTCAATTTAGCCCCTAGAGAAAAAAATAGGAAGAAGAAACGGGAGAGGGAGAGAGGAGTATTGCATGTTAGGTCATAAATTAAATATTATAAATGGATTTACTGATGAATTTAAATCTATTGATAATTCTGTTTGTAAAAATAATATGTCATCGTATTTTTTGGCTTTTTTTTCATTCTTTTGTTTTCCACTGTAATTATCGAAAAAATATTTTCACTAGTGTTTACCGATAGCTACTGTGAGGGCAAATTAAGTCGGCAAAATTCAACGCAATTTACTAACAAAATATTTCATCCTATGTGTCTATTTGTATCTACCAATTTTCTTGTAGTGATCTTACAAAAATTGTTTCAAAATGATCATGAACTCTAAATTTTATTGCAACTAAAAAGCAAGTAGATCTCATATACTTCTGAACTAGCTTGAAGTCCTAGCTGGTGGAATATACAGGGAAAAATTAATGAAAAAAAAAATAGAATCATTATAAATGGTGAAGGCTTTGTCTTGAATGTGAAAAACACATAATCATTTAAAGGTGAGGGGTCAATTGGTTTTATACGTTAAGATTTAGACTTCTTTTGACAAGAACCTTACTGTGCCTCTTGAAGACCTTACCTGACAAGAGGAGAGGTAGAGAGAGCCTTACAAGCACCTGAAGATCTAGAATTCTTAACTAAGCCTGACCCGATGAACTGGAGTTGGACTAACGAATTTTGAAGTTTCTGAATTTGGGCTTGTTGACAAACAGGTCACAATGACTAAGTGCTTCATTGGTATTTGTTTTATTTAGTAATGAGCTTTTTTTTTTATATATAATTATTATTGTGGTGATTCAAGTTAATGGCTTGGTAGTGTTATGTGTATTCTATTCTTAAGTTAGGGAAAATTTTGTAATCTTATTATTTGATATGGTGAAAAATTATTGGTGGACTATATTGTGGTTTTTTTTGTTCACAATGTAAAAAATCTATCTATTGATTGTGTGGTTATACATTTTATTTTTAATTATGTAGAGAGAGAAAAAAGCATAGAATTTGTGTTTTTGAATGCATTTGAAAGCCGAAGGCCTTGTTTTTTTTGCATTTCAAAAGCGTTTTTGAAAAAAATTAAATTTGTTTTTACTTTTTTCTTTATTTCAAAATAATATTTTTTTGGTATTTTCAGATCATTTTGATGTGCTAATACCAAAAATAATTTTTTTTTAAAATATTTTTTATTTTGATGCATTTTATAGTAAAAAAACTTTGAAAAGTAATAATTACCACACTCCTAAATAGCCACTAAACATGTGCCTTTTCCCAACGTATTTTTAAACAACTTTCAAGTTATTGGTTTTAAATATTATGGTTTATAAATTGATATATTTTTTTACCTTTATATCATTTTGGATTTCAATTCAAGCTAAGAAATAATTTTTTTTCGTGAATGTATGAATGGGTGTGAATTATCTATTGAGAATCCTATCAAAACATGATTTGATCCCAAAACATCAAAGCCTAAAAAACCTTAACCATTTAAAACAAAACTAGAGGGAGGAAAATCATCCTTATACCATGCTAGTACATGTGCAGAGTGTTATTGGACAACAGTTAGAAATGGACATTATTAGCAAGAAAAGTTCAGACTAGAAAGTGTCAATTTATTGGATATTATATGATAGTTTTTATTTTTCAAAGCATTTGAAACTCGGTCTAGCTTGGCGGGTTAACCCGGGACTCGGGGCTAGAACCAAGCTGGGTTGAAGAAAAAATAGGAAAAGTCATGACCCGACGACTTAGTTGCAACCCATTGACTTTTTTTTTTTTTACTAAAACGACGCCATTTTGAATTTTTTTTAAATAAAAATTGACCCGGCCGACCCGATGACCCAGTCAAAACCCGGTGATCTGGTCAAAACCCGAAACCTAGGCCTTGGATCGGGCCGAGTTTAAAAACTATAATATTTAGTGTTTGCAATGTGGCACTCATCTTATGATGAAATCATGGAAATATATAGATGTGTTGATTTCATATGCTGAAGGACTTTCTTATTATACATGAGTATAATAAGAAATTGTGTTGGCGATCATGAAGAATTCTAGGATTTCAACAAATGCAATGTTTTTTGAAGTAATTTATGATATTGGCTTGCTGTTAGAAGCATTCAAATGAAACTTACTCATATTATGATTTATGGTGTTAGCCATTTTGTTTCTTTCCAAAAGGATGGTGTATATTGGAACCTCACTCCCAATGGTTGATTTTCTGCTAAAAGCACACATGAATCGTTGTTTGGTATAAATTATTATGGGGATTTTTTCACATCCCGGGCATAGCTTTAATTTTTTATTGGCTATTTTGGATATATTGACTACTAAAAATAGGCAAGTTGTCGCAAGTGACATAGAAGCGAGTATCATGTATAAAGGGTAAAATTATATAAAAACAATTATCATCTAATTTTATAATAACTAAAAATTTTAATTGATCTTTGAAAGTTCTAGGTAAGAATTGATTATATAATAAGCAAAATAACAACAACCTTATATATGCTATCCGAATAAATTGAATTTTTGTTTGTTTTAATGATAAAAGTACCTAACATGCTTACATGCTAAACGTTTGTCTAAAATAGTATAAATGTGTATTTGTTATTAAAGATAAAAGAACTAAGGCTTAAGGCAATGATCTGATACCCAAGACTAGTAACAAGGATCAATCCTCATTTCTGAAATATAAGCATTGGATCAAAGAGGATGTGAACAAATGATAGGCATAAGCTTGTTCAAAATTATATGATTGAAATAAGATCAAAATGTCATCACTCATACTTTGTTGACCTATTTGAAATTGTATCAATCTAATTTAAATTTGCTTTGTATCAATCTAATTTAAATTTGCACCTATCATCAAAAAAAGGTATCCTATAAACAAGAATATGAAAATAAATTCATACATACTAATATAAACATAGAAAATCCAACATCAAGTAACAAATGAATACTTACAATAATTTTAAGGTTTTACAAATATTTATATTGTTATAAATTTAAAAATAACTTTGTCACCATAAGTGACTTCGCTTTATGAAAGTGACTAATTGAATAAATAAAATAGTAGCTCAGAAGGGTATTGTTTGAGGCACCATTGAACCCATAGCCTCTTACCCACAAATTAAAAGAAGAAAAACCATTATTATTCTTTTACACACACAAACACACATTATTTTACAAAATAAAGAGTAATGTATTAATCGCTTTTATTACAAGTTAGATAATTTCTTAAGATAAGATTGAGTGGTATTTCATTTATCCTAGATTGCTTTTATAATAAATTCAATTAATACATAACTAGATTGCAAGGATAATGCATAGGGATAGTTCATTTATCATATGTTTATATTGGATAATAAAATTGATTAATATGCAACCAAAATTACAAGGAAAAACATTATAAAGTAAGGGTTTAAATATACACAAAATAAAATAAAATTATGTATTAATAAATTCCATTATCTTGTTGGTCAACATCCAAGAATAATGCCTAGTGACAATTCATTTATCATAGGTTGATCCATGATTAATAAAACCTTCAATATACACTAAAAACAAATTCAAGAAAATAACAACATCACCAATAAAGTTGTTTATCATTCAAGAAAAGAAAAACATTTTGAAAATATTTGCATGCAATAAAGTTATGCACCAAGCAATTTCACTATCTTTTAGGTCGACATCCTAGTTGATGATGCATTTATCATTGTTGATATCTGGATAATAAAACCTTTAACACACAACAAAATAATGTATTAAAACTCCAAACACAAAACATAACAAATTGAAAACAATGATAACATAACAAATCAAAAGCAACGTTAACAAAAACATCACAAAATAACAAATCAAACATAATATAACATGTCAAAAATAATATCAACATATCAAATTTTCACATCAAGCCTCAAATAAACCTATTTTGAGCCAATCCTCCCAATTCCATAACGTGGTATTGATTCCAACCTTATTCCATATATATATATTTGGCGGCTTCATAACTTCATGGTTACCACACAACAATGTGTATCTTAACACTTTAAATGTTACAACACAATCATTCACAATAAATAAATGATTCATTAAAAATAATTCAAAAGTAATAAATAATCATTTCGGGTTCAAAGTCATCCTTACAAAATGGAGGGAATAGGACAAAAAAGTTGTTGAGATTAATTTGAATAGTCTCAATCATGGTGGCGCGTGGCCGACATGTGTATATAAGATATAAGGCTATTGGCGTATGGATCCATGCTAAAGTGATGGATGGTGCATGTTTTGGGGTGATTATTAAAGTAATAAATAATCATTTGGGGTTCACCTTATATTTGTTATTTATTGGTTGTGAAGCTCACCATCCTTTAAGGCGAGAGATCAAGCCATGTCAAGTTTCAATATTCTTTCTCTTTACTCTCTTTTCATCGATGAGTGTTATTGCTTATTATTGTTTTGAAGATCTATATTAATGATAGAACCATTGCTCAAGTGTTTTTTTATGGAGCCAATTAGAAAAAGGTGGTGATGGTGGATATTTAGGGTTGTTTTGGCCAAAATAGAAAAGAATAAGGGGATGCCATAACTAAAAAAATGATTGTGGTGTGGTGGTCAAGCTCCTATCCACAATGTTTGTGCCCAGTCGATTTCAAAATCGAAGATGGTGTGAGAAATAAAAGAGAGAGAAAGAAAGGGATAGAAATGTTCTTGTAAACTCTTTATTTATAAGAGAATAATGTCAAATTTCTAGTTCCTTTGAATTTCATAGCCTAGAAAAATCCATCATTCAAAGCACCTAATTATTTGTTAAGGCTAGAAAAGAACAAAGCCTTTTGTTATAGGACATGTAAACAAAAGATGGTCTTTATTTTCACCAACAAGGTTGCAAATGAACACTTTATGTTAATCACACTTCCCATCTTAGCTTTGTGTTGTAACTTAATTTTAACCTTCATTTCGATCATTTTCTTTTTTAAATTTTAAAAATACAAGAATTTCTCATAAATGTATTTTGACACTATTTGGCCATTGGTAAGACAACTAAACTCTACAACCCAAATCATGTGAATTAGATAACTTAATAGAAAGTAAATTGCAAAAGATTACAAATCTTAATTCTAAAACAATCCAACACTAAAGCAAGAAACACAACAAATATTAAATTAAAAAAAGAAACAATCCTAAAAAAATTCAAGGCAACATAAACTAATTTGCCAAACTCGCGATCTAAGTAATGAGACAAGGATAAACAAATATAAAAGAAATTGATAAAAATCATGAAGCCTAATATAAAAAGAACTCCAACCTTGAATGATTGAACTAAAAAGAAAAATTAATCTCCAACCAATCTATTGTTAAATAATTAAATTGAAAAAAAAAGGTTTTAAGAATCTAGCTATCAAAGTAAATTCAACAAAGAAAAACAAATGAAAAGAACTGAGATAACCTAAGTCATTTTTAAAATTAGTGTCAAATTCGATAGAAAACAAATAAATAAAAATAACAGATTCAATTTCCAATTGAATAAATATAGAATGATGAAACTAAAAAAATACGAGTTTAAAAAAAATAAAAAAAACCAAGCAAACTTGGACAAATCTAAAAAAATGGGTTAGTCTCTAAAACTTACAATTCATGAATTCCTAGACTTGGACTCAATCAAGAAATTCAATTTTTAACCAATTTAATGTTGAAGGATGAAATATGATAAAAAAATATCAATTTAAAAAATTTACTAAAGTAAAAAAATATCAATAAAAAGAATGAATAAAGTTTGATAGGAAAAAAAACTGAAGGGGATGAAAATGTAAAAAAAAATCAATTTAAAGAATTATATCAAATAAAACAAATAAAAACAAAAGGAATGTATACCAAATTTGAAAGATGAAAAAAATGATGAAATTGAAAAAGAATTTCAATTTTATAAATTATTTCAAATAAAATAAATAGTAATCAAAAGAACATGAACTAAATTTGAAAGAATAACAAATTGAAAGGTTGAGTTGAAATCTTGAAAGGGTAGACAAAAAAATCGAGGAGGAGAGAGAAAAAAAGAAAATAAAAAAAGATTGGCGTCTCCAAACTAGGGGTTTGTTGGCCACATGCCGCCACATTATAAAGGGAAGACAAAGATGATTTAAATGTTGTCGTGGAGGGTGACGTTTGGTTGCGAGACAACCCTGCGCGCACTACTCAAAAGGTGCAGGTATTACCCACTTGTTTGCGCATGCGTTGAATGAGTTAGGTAGTGTTTTTCGTAATAATATTCAATTACTTTTTAAATACAAAAATTCTCCTAAGTTAACTTGACATTAACCAAAAAACTTGAATGAAATGATGAAAAAGCCCATTAAGATAGTTTTGTATATTTTTCCAACAAGGATAATTAAGTAATTTTATAATGTTAAAAAATTGAAAAGATTTTAAAGCCTTTGAATGTAATTTTTTTTTCCTTTGAGGTAACAAAGTCATTTTATTTTGTAATGTTTTTTTTTTTCTGGAAAAGACTAATGTATATATAATTTGAAAATAACAATTGAATTATGGTGAAATAATAATATTGCTCCTAATCACTAGTTCAAATGTTTCATGTTTGAAGGACAAATCTATTATTGTACTATTATAATCAATAGTATTTTGTAAATAATTTTGTTACGAGATTTTGTGTGTGTTAATTGTTTAATCAGATTGTCCCTCCCTATGATATTATCAAATCATATATTTTTTTAATCATTGTTATTATGTATAAATCAATCCTATTTTGTTTTAAAAATATCTTTAACTCAATTTTTCATCTTATCTATTAATTATTTAATTTATTAAAAATTGAAAAAAAACATGAACAAACACAAATGATTAACTTATAAATGCGTTCAATAAAATATAGGGTCTAATCAAGTTGTTTTACCAAGCTATAATAACTAAGTTATAATTACTTCCATATATATATATATATAATTATTAATTTCTAAAAACACCAATTAATTTCCACTATATACACGTGTTAAGTGTGGTTATGATTGTTTTTCAAAGTGATTTTTACTTAGAAATATATAAAAATAATATATTTTTTATTTTTTAAAAATTATTTTTGACATTAACATATAAAATATCTAAAAACATAAAAAAATATTAATTTAAAATAAAAAATAAAAATAAAAAAAAAATATTTTTAAAATACAAAAAAAAACCACCTTTAAGTAAACGAATAAGCCAAGCCTTTTATCCTTAAGAGCAATCGGCTCCTGGTGAGAACTGAAATCTGAGATCTTGGAGCTAAGGTTAAGGCCCTTCCTAAAGCCGATGGGGACGTAGTTTTTTGTTCAAATCAAAAGTCTTACGTCTCCTCTAGGGCTAAGGCTGCTCCAAAACGAAAGAAAAGCCAAAATAGATGCGGCAGCAGGCGGCCGCGGCTTTAAATATAAAAAAGCCAAGGAATCTAACGTCCTCGCCTACGTTAAAAAGCCACATGGATTAATGAATATAATCATTCATTTCATCCCTTATTTTCAAATAATGTTACAATTTGATCCCTTTTTTTTAAAAATTACATCTCAGTCCCTTATCGTCTTAGCACTTGATGACGGTTTTCATGTAAAATGTTTCTCCATGTTTATTTAAGGTCCCATTATGATTTTTTTCTTCAAGAACTTAATTTTCAAATGATACAAAGAGTAAAAAAAGAGGGATTAAATTATAAAATGATTAAAACATCAGTGACTAAAGAATAATTTACTCTGAACTAAGAAGACAAATTTTCTTTCTGCTTACGTGTAGACAATAGGAGAAGCTAAGCTTGAACACTTCCTACGAAGCAGCCAGTCCCACCAGGCAGACAAATTTCATTTGCTCCTTTAGAGTGCAAATATTATTAATTTATTAACCACTAAATAAATATACTAGTGAATTCAACTTAAGATTGATAAATTTATTTCAAGAACAATAATTGGAGAGTGGTAGAGAGTGAGAAAGATGGGTTGGAGAGGGATTCTGGGTTTTGAATATGGGATTGTACAGGCACCATTAGGACCTGATATTTCAGGTCCAGAGCTTGTTGCTGCTGTTGCTAATGCTGGTGGGCTTGGTTTGCTTAGAGCTCCGGATTGGGTATGTTTCTTCTTTTGTTTTGTAATCACTGTTATCAAGAAATGTGTTCTATGATCAATCAATGGTGTTTAGTGAATGGTGTTGTTTAATTTTTGTCTTCTGATATTTGCTGATGCCCTGAACTATGTTCTGAAATTTGTCTTTTAAGCTATGAAAGTGCAAAAATAGAGAGCATAGAGCTGGGTTTTCATTGGATAGCGAGTGAACAGACACTAACAGCCTGGCAATGGACTGTGGTTGGTTACCTAGGTTGATTCATCCTGGCATTGGAATTCACTCTTGGTCTAAAATTATGAACTTTGATGAATACTTGTATAAAGGAGCTTATCAATTTAAAAAAAAAAAGGAAAGGAAAGGTAGCAAATTTATATACATCTAATGGCCTTAAGTTTTTCGCGCAGAAAAAAAACTACAAGACTATTTCATAGTTTTATACAAATAGGACAATTATCTTTCATGAAGAAAGGAAGATTGAGGTTTGAGTCCTGGAAGTGATTGTAGAGTTATTAGCTTTTAGATGGCCAAACTGCTGATTAAATGTAAAAAGTTGTACTATTTGGGATGTCTCTACTTGTACAACAAATTGGAAGAGTTTTATAGTGGCTATGCAGTGTATGTCTAGAAGATTGTTCTAGCATGCATCCTATTTTTCTAAATTTCCATATCCTACAAATAACAGCACTGCAGATGATGTAACTGTATCTCATTTGCCATGGGCCCCTATTCGTAATGGGAGAGTGAGTTAAGGTCCAGCTTCAAATTCTTCATGTATTTTGAAAAAAAAGTTACGTTCTTAGCATTACACGCAGAATAGATGTTTGAATATTGCAGATTACTTACTATGTATTCTAATTTTTAGCACAGAATCTATCACTGAAAAGAAAAAAAAACAAATCACAGTAGATGATAGTCTCAAATTTCTTTTTATCAGGAATCACCTGATTACTTACGGGAACTGATAAGGAAAACACGAAGCTTAACTGACAAACCATTTGGGGTTGGTCTTGTTCTCGCATTTCCACATGAGGAGAATCTAAGAGTTATATTGGATGAGAAGGTAGCCGTTTTGCAAGTTTATTGGGGTGAATGTTCAAAAGAGCTTGTGCTTGAGGCTCATCTTGCTGGAGTCAAGGTTGTTCCACAAGTAAGTCTCACATGTATTTTGGCCAGCATGAATAAGATTTCTCTATCCTGCAAATCTTGATTGGTTATATATCAAAGAGGCACTTAGACAGCCACAGTCATGATCTTTATATTTCTTATTTTTAGACACCCTTGTATTCATAACCAGCACAATAATCATGCTTTTTTGGATGCTTAATGGTGAATCGTGAACCAGGCTACTAAGATGCAGCTTAAACGGAGATAATATTCCGAACATGCTATACTGTAATATGATTTATAGAATTCAGAGGAACAGAGTTATATTACGTGCATTGCTTTCCTTGATTTGACTTTAAGCTAGTTTCTATTGAATATTGTCTTACATCGCCCTCTGTTTTCTTGTTGATGTCTAACAAATCATTTGTAAATCCATTGGAGGTTGGTAGCTTTGAAGATGCAAGAAAAGCAATAGATGCTGGTGTAGATGGAATTATTGTCCAAGGACGTGAAGCTGGAGGGCATGTAATTGGTCAGGTATGAGAGTTTCTGCTGTTCATAATTTAATTACTATATTTGTTCAGAGATTGTATGGTTATTGCTTGCCATTGTCTGGGGAGTTGATGATAGTGGGGCAGGGATGATCAAGTAGTAAAACTAAGGGCTGAGAAAATTACTTACTCCCTTCTAGAATTCTCTGCCATCAAAATGTATTCTGCCCAAATAAATTATTTTGATGATCCAATGATTAAAGTGTTACCAGAGATTCAACTTAGCTGGTTTCACAAATCAGCAAACTTCATTACTCATAATTGAAAACATTGTGATATATTGGAGATCTTTTTGAGCACAACGTATGTCAATCTGTATATAATTTCTCGATCTGCTATTCTGTTTTTCTCCTTGTTTGTTACTTCTCGTACTGCTTTTATGATCTTATATTGTTGAATGCCTTTCTAACCTTGACTGTTCAGGAATGTTGAATCCCTTTGAATTTTTTGTTGATATACTTTTAGGAAGGTTTAATTTCAATATTGCCAAGGGTAGTAGACCTTGTTGGTGATCGCGATATACCTGTAATAGCTGCTGGAGGTATTGTTAATGCACGTGGCTATGTCGCAGCTTTGGCTCTTGGAGCCAAAGGGGTCTGTCTGGGCACGAGGTATGAAGAACCATCCTCTCACATACTTAAAACTTTGCAGTTTACAGTCTTTCATGTTCGATATTATCTTTACGGTCTTAAAACTAAAATCATATGCACAGGTTTGTTGCGACTGAGGAAAGCAATGCTCATCCCACATACAAAAGGAAGTTAGTTGAGCTTGATAGAACTGAATATACGAATATATTTGGTCGGGCGAGGTGGCCGAATGCACCACAGCGTGCTCTGGTTACTCCTTTCTTCAATGATTGGAAGTCCCTTCCACCTCATGAAAATGAGATCAACCAACCAGTCATTGGTCGTTCAACAATTAATGGAGAGGTGAGTCTTTCCGATCCTTCTGTGATTCGAGGTTTTAATCCAAAACACTTACCATTGCTTTCAAGGCCATCATAAATCCCTTCTTGTTAATATCTTATCTTCACAAATAGGAAAAAGAGATTCGGCGTTTCGGAGGTCCTGTTCCTAATATGACCACGACAGGTGACATTGAGAGCATGGCAATGTATGCAGGTCAAGGAGTAGGCCTTATCAAAGAAATTTGGCCTGCATCTGAAGTGATTAAAAGGCTAGTTGAAGGAGCTCAACAACTGATCCGTGGAGAATTTGCTGGTCTGTAATTCAACCAAGTTACAAAGCCCTGGTTAGCTTTCAAATATTGGTTGATCTGGTTTCTTACATTGATGGATTTCTCACTCAAGCTTGCAAGGATGTTAAGAATTTAACCATTTTGAAATAATGCACGAAAATGTTTGGCAATCTGCTGATATGTAATAACCCTTTCCACAAAAAAGTGTAGCAATAATTTTATCAATTCCTTCCGAGCTTGTTTGATTTCTCAGAAAGGCCATTTGTTCACCAGAATACTCTGTAATAAGTTTGGAGGAGTCGTCCAATGGTGGAATTACATGTTCATACTCAAGTGCTCTCCATAGACGCTTTTTTTCTCTAACATCAGTTTCTTTACTAAATGTTTGGCAGGCAGACGAAGCTTCAGTGGATGGAGCTAACATTGGCTCATATTCCTTCAATAAAACGTTTTCTCTGCATTATGTAATAATGAGTTCATATTCCTTTGTCTTTGACTGCATTGATGCGAAATTTGGAATTTTCATAAATCCTTCAATTTGGACATGAATGGCCTGCCTTTATTGGACAATAGTGGCTACTTCGTCTGCACTTGGGAATGCTACACCATATCGTACTTGCCTTTTTGGTCCAACATTTGAAAAACCCTATCCTCAGGAATCTGGATACAGGGAGCCTGGATTTCATCCCATACTGATGCATCTCTCAACTGTCTAATGCACTCATGACTGAGTATTGTACAAATAAAATCTCCCATATTAAAAATATACTAATAATAATAATAAAATTATAACAATAAATTAGATTACAAGAAAAAATGGAAATCACTCCATGCTTTTACCCTCACATCTCTCAACTGTCTAAAGCACTCATGACATGCTCTTCACGTGCACAAATTCTTTGATTAATGGTTAAATCTAGAACTTGTTTCGAATAAAAAGATATTTACACGAGTTCGAAAGTTTTAATTGTGCTAGATCTTAGATTTGATTTCGAAAAAGTAATTGTGCTATATCTTAGATTTGATTTGGAAAAAGAAAGGACTTTGATCCTTTGTTTTTTTAATTTGATTTGATGAAGGAAAGGACTTTGATTCCTTATTTCCTTGATTTTATTTGAATTTTTTTTATAGAATTTTCAAGTATTTGTGCTTGGTCTTAAGTTTCTGCATTTTCTTCTCTTATGTCTTTTGTTTTTGTCTTGCTATTATTGTCTTCTTTGCTTATGTCATTCTCTTTGATTTGATAGATTTATTGTCTATTTATAGATAAATTATGTGTAATTTACCTCAAATATCCTTTATTTAAAGTGTATTTTAGGAAAATTAACATGAAAATGACTTGAAACACCCTTAGTTAGAAGGATATTAAAGTAAAAATCACAAAATATATTTGAATTGAATTTTTAATTTAAATTGGGCCCAAACACAATAAATTTAGTATAGACCCAAATCTCAATAAATTCATTTTGTTTTGTCAAAAGAACTTTGAGTCATAGGCCAGACTTGTAGAAATTATAATGTCTACAAATGCCCCCAAGATTAATTTACTTTTTGTAGTTTTGGTGCAATAATTTAATTTATCTTGAAATTATCTTTTTTCACTTGGAATTAAGGTGGGATCAAAATGTTGGCGTGAGTTGTAAATTGATAGGAACAAATCAGAGTGATTTTAGGAAACAATCATAGATAATATAAAAATAAATCTCAACCTTGATTTTAGCCTTAAACTTTGTATCAGAGTGAGTTGTAAATTCATATTATTGTTGTTATTATTGTTTTTGTTATTGTTCTATTGTTATTTATAATTTATACAATTAACCTCTTTGTGGTTCGATCCCGGTCTTGCCGAGTTATTTATTACTTCGACACTCCTG
Organism: Populus tremula; assembly: GCA_964019445.1. NCBI lineage: Eukaryota > Viridiplantae > Streptophyta > Magnoliopsida > Malpighiales > Salicaceae > Populus > Populus tremula. Next base: position 10,845,299 of record CAXHTJ010000009.1, on the reverse strand, counting down.
CACTTGAGAGAAGACATCAATCTTTTGATCGTGTCAAGTTTTTGGCGCCGTTGCCAGGGAGGTAAATTCTTGTACAAATTATAGTATTTATTTTGTTTTCTCTTTTCATTTTTCTTGTATCTAACTTTGTTTCTTTTTGTTTTGTTTTCTTCTTCCTTTTATTCTTTTTCTACACGTGCATGAGTATTTGGTCACATACATTAAGTGGTAGACTTTGTAGGGTATCCTCATCATTTTCAGAAAATATAGCCGAAGAAGATAACTAGTCACTTCATAATGAGAATAATGAAAATAATGAGAATAATGAGAATAACCGTGTTAGGACACTTAGAGACCACATGAATCCCACAAGAACAAGTGCACCCTCATGCATAGTTTTCCCTCCTGATGCATCTCATTTTAATTTTAAGCCAGGCATTATTCAACTTTTACCTTCTTTTTATGGCTTAGATCTAGAAAATCCATACTTGTATTTGAGAGAATTTGAAGAAGTCTGTAATACCTATAATGACTCAAATTGTAGCATGAACACCATCAGATTAAAGCTTTTTCCTTTTTCATTAAAAGATAAAGCTAAAACATGGCTACAAAATCTTAGGTCAGGATCCATTCGTGCTTGAGATGAAATGCAACAACAATTTTTAAAGAAGTTTTTTCCATTTCATAGAACCAACTCCTTCAAAAGACAAATCACTACTTTCACTCAAAAACCAGGTGAAACATTTTACCAATGTTGGGATAGGTATCGAGACTTAATACTTGCCCTCATCATGGTTTTGAAACATGGAGATTGGTTTCACAATTTTATGAAGGGGTTAACACCTAAAGATAGGCAAATGGTTGAATTGATGTGCAATGGAACTTTTGAAGATAAAGACCCTAATGAAGCAATGGAGTACCTAGACTTGCTAGCTGAAAATGCACAAAATTGGGACACTACAGGCACTTATGAGGCACCAAGTAAAACCCAACCTCATACATCTATTGGAGGTATGTATAACCTTAGGGGAGATCATGACCTCCAAGCCAAGTTTTCATCTTTAGCTAGAAAAGTCGAGGCACTAGAATTGAAAAAGAGTGGTCAATTAAAATCTGTTCAAGACATTGTGTGTCAAATCTGTGAAACAAATGAACATGCAACCAATGACTGTCCAACTTTGCCTTCTTTCAAGGAATGCCTCCATGAACAAGCCCATGCTTTAAACAGTTTCCAAAGGCCCAACCATAACCCATACTCGCAAACATACAATCCTGGTTGGAGAAATCACCCAAATTTCAGTTGGAAGAGTGATAACAATAATGCACAAACTTCACAGCCACCGTTTCAAGCACACCATAATTTCCAAAATTCTCATGGATATGCACCTCCTTATGCTCCACCTCCTAGAAGAAATCTTGAGGAAACATTGCATGCATTCATTGAAAAGCAAGAGACAATCAACACTCAACTTGCTCAAAGCATGACAAATTTTAAAGATGCTCTTGCAAAATTAACATCTGCTCTCAGTTTTCAAGAGAAAGGTAAGTTTCCATCTCAACCAACAAAATCCAAAGGGGCAATACAATGCAAATGCAAGTAGTTCGGAAGCCAACACATGGATCAAGTCAAATCAGTCATCACTCTTCGTAGTGGTAAGGTTATTGAAAAACCCACTCTTGAACCTTGTGAGAAAGATGATGAGTCAATCTCTGAGGGTAAGGAAGGGGTTGAATCTGAACATTGTGAAGAAAAGTCTGATTCTCCGCCAGCACTTCCATTTCCTTATGCCATGACCAAACAAAGGAAAGTCAATCACAACTCTGAAATCTTTGAAACTTTCAAACAGGTAAGGATCAATATACCTTTGTTGGATGCTATTAAACAGGTTCCTTCCTATGCTAAATTTTTGAAAGATCTATGCACCGTGAAGAGAAAACTGAATGTGAAAAAAAAAGCTTTTTTAGCCGAACAAGTAAGTGCTATTCTTCAGAATAATAATGCTTTGAAATATAAAGACCCTGGTTGTCCTACAATTTCTTGCTTTATTGGAGAACATAAAATTGAAAGAGCCTTACTTGATCTTGGAGCTAGTGTGAATTTACTTCCATATTCAGTTTTTCAGAGTCTCAATCTAGGTGAGTTAAAACCAACTTCTGTAACTCTTTTACTTGCCGATAGATCTGTAAAAGTGCCTAGAGGAATAATTGAAGATGTGTTAGTACAAGTCGATAAATTCATTTATCCTGTGGATTTTATTGTCTTGGACACGCAACCTGTTGAAGCATGTAATTCATTTCCTGTTATTTTAGGACGTCCGTTTCTTGCAACTTCTAATGCATTGATTAATTGTAGGAATGGACTCATGAAGTTATCTTTTGGAAACATGACATTGGAGATGAATATTTTCAACATTTGCAAGCAGCCTGGAGATGATAATGATTTACAAGAAGTAGATCATATTGAAGAATTAGTTCATGATCAACTTGAATCTACTTCGAGTAAAATTGAGTTGGATGAATCTGAAGATTTGCAAATGATTTATTCTCAGAAAGCAATCGATGATGAAAAAGGCACCAAAAATGTTGTCGCGGATCATTTGTCAAAGTTGACAATAGATTTGACATCTGACATCATACCAATCAATGATTACTTTCCTGATGAATCTTTACTTTCTCTTAGTTCAATGCCTTGGTTTGCTAAAAATATCAATTTTTTTGCTTCAGGAGATTTGCCATTTCACTGGAGTATTGAAGACAAAGGAAAGTTTTTGAACGAAATGAAGAATTTTTATTGGGATGACCCTAACCTATTCAAATATTGTCCCGATCAAAAATTTCAAAGATGCATTCCTGACAATGAGGTAAGTAATGTCATTAAACTTTGTCATTCTGAAGCATAGGAGTCATTTCTCGTTGAAAAAGACGACTGCAAAAATCTTACAATGTGAATTTTATTGGCCCACCATGTTCAAAGACGCATATGTGTTCTGCAAAACTTGTGAAAATTGTCAAAAGTCAGGATTCATTTCAAAACATAAGGAATTTTTAGATAATCTTCTATTGACTTTTGAGGCATATCCTGGTGGAGATGTACATTGTGTATTTCATGACTTATGAATTGATTTTCATAAAGAACATGCTCGACTTAGTCTTGGGAATCTGACTAAAAAAGACCCTGTTTGCCAGTTTTTAAGAAAACTGGATGGGAAGCCTATCCCCGATCTATAAAGGGTGTTTAAGCCGTTCTTGGATGTAAAACCAAGGAAAGATGTGAGCCACAATCATAACTACATGTACATACACATGCTTTTTCAAAATAAATAAATAAATAAAGAGAGAGAGAGTGAGAGAGAGACTGCGGCTGGCCTATATATAGGTGGTATGATTGCATTTTCAATTTCTCATCTATAAATTCTTCTCTTCCTTCCATTCATTTTTACTCAACCCGTACATTCATCAAATATAGATGTGTGTAGAAATGGCAGGTCCCTTAAGTCATCACATAAACAATATTTGTGTTTTCGGTGGATCCAGTCCTTGGAAAGAAAGAGTTTTTAGAATCAACAAATCATCTTGGTCAGGTACTAGCTGAGCGAAAGATTCATTTAGTGTATGGAGGAGGCAGCTTTGGGTTAATGGTGGGAGTGTCAATAGCTGCATATTTAGGAGGTAGTCAAGTTTTGGGGGTTGTCCCAAAAGCTTTAGCACAAGGGGACATTATTGGAAAAACAATTGGAGAGGAATTACAAGTCCCCACAATTTCTGATCGACTGAATGCAATGTTTAACCATGCTGATGCCTTCATTGCCTTACCAGGAGGTCTGGGCATATTGGAAGAGATCTTTCATATTTCCTCTTGGGCCCAACTGCACATTCACCATAAACCAATATGTTTGTTAACTGTTAATGGTTTTTATGATAAGTTGTTGTCTTTTCTTGATCATGCTGTGGAACAGGAATTCCTAACATCTTCAGCACGACAAATCATAATCTCTGCTGCTACTGCTGAACAATTGATTGACCAATTACAATCTTTCATCCCTGTAATTAATCCCTCCATGAGTCGCATAAATTGGTCAACTAAGGAAAGCCGTAAAAAGCTTAGATTGGATTTGAACCTTCGTTTGTAAAAACTTTGTGTCTTTTGGTTTTATTATTGTTTTTGTTGTTTCTGATATTTGTTTAAGTGTGTTTCAGGTTTGTTAGTGTTCGTTATTTCAGGTGATGTCTTCTATACTCTATCTTTCTACCTTAAGACATTGAGGACAATGTCTCATTTTGATTGGGGGGGGAATGAGTAGTAGTTGATATATTTTTAAAAAATATATTTAAAAAACTGTGTGTTTTCTATTTCATAAACTATTTGCAAAACTGTTGTTACTAAGATGGCAGAATAAAAGGAGTTCTTTTGTTAAAATGACTCTTGAGACGCATCTTAGTAAACATTCTTAACAGGGTCTATCAGAATACTTTTTGAAATATTCAGGTTTACAAACTCTCGTATTGGTCGCACTTGATTCTGCTCATATGCTCATTTAACAAGTATTTTTAAATCTTCATTTTCACACACACACACACTTTAACATATGATTGTGGGTTGCACATCGGATCATTACATTATTTATGTTCTTTTGTTAAAGGTAACAACTAAGGGAAAGGGATAGTATATAACTTGCAAAAAAAAAAAAACAATGATAATAAAAAGGTAGATAAGTTTGGTTTCGTAGCCTCCCTAACCTAAGCAATTAAGCCCGAAGGGGTGTTTTAACACTTAATACCCTAAAGTCAACTGACTTAGGAGCTATTGGCCCAACGCTTGTTACATGGGTTGAGGAGAAAAGCTTAAGGGAATCAAACATTGCACTATCTACGTATCAGTATCTGCAACCCGAGTTGTTAAGCTCGTAGGGGTGTCTCAACACCTAATACCCTAAGACCAACTGGTCTGGGAGTCATTAGCCTAAAACTCGTTACATGGGTTAAAGTTGCATTTTGTTTCAAGTTGTATGTGTATATAAATAAATGAATAAAAAAAGAAAAAAAATAATAATAATCCCAACCTAAGGAAGTTAGCCTTAAACATTAGAACCAAAAATTGTTTTTCTTCCAAGTAAAGACCCATAACTATATGTTGATATTTTGAGCACAAAAGAAAGGTTTAGTAATATCTTGTTTAAGAGGTATTGAGCAGATATATGAATTTAATGAGAGTTTGTTTATCTGGATAAATTAAAGTAAGTTGAATGATGGATGCCTTACTTTATGGAATTTGCAAATTGTTAAGACAATTTCCTATAACTTTCATGTTTTCAAGTGGACCCAGTTCTGATGCTAGCATTTTCGTTTTATTCAGACAAGAAGATAAGGATTTTCACAAAGTCAAGAGTTGGCCACCCACTCAACAATTAGTCATCAAATCCTATTTTTAAGGACTGATATCATTTTTTGACATGTCTTCTATTTTTAAGGACTAACATTAACCCTCTTACAGAACAAATTACAAATAAGCTCAAATTATTATAGCATTTAAATAAAATAAAATAAAAACACAAGGATAATCTTTCTCTTGAAAGGATGTTTTAAGGGTGGTGTCTACCTTCCCTTAATTATAACTTAGTACCAAATCAAATAAAATAAAAACACAAGGGTAATATTTCTCTTGAAATGATGTTTTAAGGGTGGTGTCTACCTTCTCTTAATTATAACTTAGTACATGAATCTTTAGAACCAGTATTTAATTTAGGATTTATAGTTCCTTCAAATTACTAGATGGCGACTCCAATAAAATTTTCATTTCCTCCAATTAATCTTTTTGTTAATAAGAAAAAAATTGGAGCCACCAAGCAATGTCGTGTATCGACAAAATAAGTATAAAATACTAAATATCACACACATACACACACATTCTCAAGAACTTCTTGAAATTTTGCTTGATTAGTCTAACACTAGACATGTTACTCGCGCTTTGTTGCAGGTGGAACAATATTTTTTATGTAAAAAAAGTGATGGGTAAAAAAACATTTATGTCTCAAGTCATTGGTTAATGTGGTCATTTAAATAATAATAATAAAAAAACACAACCATAATAAGTAAATAAATAAATTGACCAAAAATACAATAAAAAAAAGATAGAAACAAACATACCTAAGCCTATCTGAATTATCAAACAAATCGATGCTAACCTAAACGAAGAAAAACATGAAAAAAGAGAGAGTTAAACATCAAAAGAAACGAAAAGAAAATATTAGCTTTAAAAAAGGGGGTAAAAACAAAGCAATATTAGGCAAACCTCCTAAACCTCATCTAATCTAAAAACCTACAACTTGTTAGATTATGGAGTTGAGTTCAATAAAAAATACTTAAATGTCATCCAATTTAATTTTAAATGATAGAATTGTTGAAAAAAATGCTAATAAAAAAACTTGCAAAATAAAAGAAGTAGCAAAAAGAAAAGAAAAGAAAAAGAATGGGCTTAAAGTCAAATTTAAAAAAACCCATTAAAGATGAAATTAAAAATATCCCTAAAAAATTGCAATTAAACGATCATAGGGGTGAAATGAAAAATCATTTGTAATATGATTGATTATTTATAAATTAAAAAATAAAAGGGGGTGAAATAGAAAAAGATTATTGAAAAAAAACTAAAATGTTTTATCAATTCCATGAAATCACTTTCCATCAAACAAACACCCCTTTAATTATAAATGATGAGATTGTTAGAAATATATTAATTAAAAAACCTGCAAAAGCAACAAAAAAAAAGGGGCTTAGAATCAACTTTTAAAGATAACAAAAATCATAAAAGGTGAAATTGAAAACATATATAAAAGCCAAGCCAAGCAAACCTAGAGAAACATCTTAAATACGGTCAAATCCTATTAAAATTGGATTCAAATCCTATTAAAAATTTTATTAATTGCAAATTTTAAAATATAAAGTTGAATAACTTTTCAAAGCAAAAAAAAAAAAAAAACCTAAAGTGAACCTGATAGCCAACCTAGGCTAACAAACCCAATACATGACCCAGAACATGTGACTTAGAATAAACGCAAAAGCTTAAAAAATACCAGTAAAAAATTTTAAAAAAATGCTTTAAAAAAAGACAAAAGTCGACTTCGGCTGATCTTTTAAATTTATGAATCAGGTCATGAGATTTATATGACCTCATTAAATGCAAACCCAAAACAAAAAGAAGCCAGGTTCTTAACCAAACAAACATCGATGCATGAAATTGAAAAAAAAAATCAATAAAAAACAACGATGCAAAAAAAATAGCAATTAAATTATTTAGAACGAAATTTGACATAAAAATCAATGAAATTACATATTCATGGATTGAATTCCAAAAAACCAACCCTTTAAGAAAATAATTAGAAAAAAGCATGATCGAATTTGACGCAAAATGTAAATGAAAATAAATATCTAGGGGTAAAATTGTAAAACAAAATCAATCAAGAAAATGATTCAAAACAAAATAAATAGCAATTCAAAGAATGAATACCAAATTTGAAAAACAAATTCAAAAATAAAATGACCAGTGATTAAATCAAATATAAAATCCAATTAGAGATAATCAATGTAAATACAAAAAAATACAAATAAAAGAAGAATGACTAAATCCAAATGAATAAATTAAATTGAAAGGCTTATATGACTTTTTGCATGGCTAACACGTGATTTTAGGAAGAAAAAGAAGGAAAAGAAAGAAAAAAAACAAAGTAAATTCTAGTCAAACCTTATCAAACCACCAAATATGTGCAATCCAAGGAAGAAAAGGACGCTGAGACAATTCAAATGATGTGATGGAAGCGCCATTACAACCACCAGAGTTGCATGTGCCAATCAAAATTGACGGAGCATTGACACACTAACTTTTTTTTTTCTTTTTATTTGTACAAAACCAAAAATGCCCCTAAGACCAATTAACAATAATATATAAACCATGAGAAAATTACAATCAAGCCCCTAAATCCATAGCTAAAAAGCTAGAATGACATGTGTAATGTTGTAATTCCATTGTTCTATCAAATATGAAAATGCAAAAATACCCTTGTATAGAAAGCATTGAATTATTTTATTCGAAGCTAACATTTTAAAATACAATTACTAAAATAATCCTATTCAATTTTAAAAGACATTTATTTCATGGAAAAAAGATCACCCTATCTTGAAACAAAACCATAGATAAATTAACTAAAAAACAATATAGGATCAATCATAATGAATAATAAAGTGTTTTAAGGGTTGTTTGGAAGCATGGTTGCTATTATTTTTCAAAGTGCTTTTCACTTAGAAATATATTAAAATAATATATTTTTTTATTTTTAAAAAATTATTTTTGATATCAGTATATCAAAATAATTTGAAAATACTAAAAAAATATTAATTTAAAATTAAAAAAAACAAAAAAATTTTAATTTTTTTTTAAAATATTTTTAAAATAAAAAATAAATAGCTGTAAAGCACGTGAAATTAATTCTTTTGAAATTATAGAGGTCATGTAGTAGCTAGTGACAAAACTAGCCAGCTGTTGTTAGTGAATTGAAACGATAGCAGGTTACCAGGAACGTCCTGGCAGGTAGTTCCCAATTTTTAGGTGAGCTTGCGTTGACGTTTAGGAGAGCAGTGAGTGGCTGGAAGGTCCCCAGCAACCAAAAATAATTCAACGACATAAACGAGTTCGTTATAAATTATTATTATTATAAAAAATAAAAAAATATATAATTTTTAAAATTTTATTATTTTTATCAAATTAATTAACTCTTATTTGAACGTATTTAAAAAGTGTGATTATAATTATTTTTAATATCAATACATTAAAATGATATAAAAATACCAACAAATATAAATTTCAAGCAAAGAAAAAAATAAAAAATTTTAAATTTATTTAAAAATATTTTTAAAATACAAAAATAATAAACAAGATATCAACCACAAAAACCCAGACCAACACTATTCTCTCTTCCATCAAACGTCAGCATAATTTTGCCTTCACGATTTTATAAATTATCCACCTCATGTTGTTAAAAGTTTGATAACGTGGAATGTTACAGGCTACAAATTTATCCACCTTATTCTCTTACGAGTACAATAATTTACAAGCTCTTATTTTATTTTATTATATTAAAGTAACGATAAGAGTAACAATAATTTATCCACCTTATTTCGAGTGTTCTTCTAGTATATCCACCGGAAAATATGGGGAAAAAAAGTCACTTGATTATATATGATGCAAATCACCTGCCAGGACATAGATATTGGTGAGGATTCCTCATCATTACCTTGATTGCATAAACTTATATGATAAATAATTCAGTGCAATATAATTAACGCTACAAAATTACCAACAAATATAATTTGTCAAAATAAAATTCAGACTCCGTCGGTAATTTTTTTACTAACTCTCTAACTTGAAAGATTTTATCTTGCACAATTGTGTTTTCGTTTTCATACTGAACAACCCCAACACGACTCCTGGGTTTTGTTTTTAAAAAATATAACTAATCAACTCTTGATCGATCCTTTCTAAAGGAAATGATGTATGTGTAATAAACTTGTTGACATTGTTTTGTGAAAACAATGACATCGTTTATGTTGCGTAGTTTAACTTTTGAGTTGATTTTGACAAGACCATAGTGAGGATCAACTCTGATTCCTCTGTTAGTGGTGTCATACCAATAACATTTGAATAAAAACACTCTATTCTGCTCACTATGATATTGCAGTTCGACGACCTCTTCTAATCTACCATAGTAGTCAACTTCTAACTCACAACTAGTTGATCCCTTAACACAAATACCGTTGTTGTATGTCTTTCTTCCAGGCTCGTATTCTTTAGTATGGAACACATATCTATTGACAAAGTACCCGTTGTAACACTTAACTTTTGTTTTAGGGCCCATGCTTAGTGAAGATAATGATTTAGCAGCACTTATTTCTATTTGATAAACCTTGTATATAATGTACAACAATAAACAGTAAACGAGAATTTTGTTATGACATATAGTAACTTTACAAGAGATAATGAATTTGTGATAGTACTTACATGTGTTCTGAACCACGTGGCAAATTGTTCATCTTGTGATTGAAAGATTTGAGATTCGGTCAGCTGTGAGTTATTGGATAGTAAATATATCGATGTTGCCTACAAGATTGTTCCAAATTATATGAGTTTATGATATGACAATATATAAATAGTACATTCTTAACAAAGTTTAATTAGTAGCACATATACTAATTGAATAAATGGTCTCAGCTCATCACATTTAAATGGAACATAATTGTGTGCTTGTCTGAACTCTATTTCTGACAAATATCTTCCCTTTATGGCATTTTTAGTTATGGATCGTCCATGATTGAAGAATATTGATAAGTTCCCATTGGAAGACATTTTATCACCATCATCTTGCTGTAGAACGTGATTGATTCTCGTTCTTAAATGAGGTTTGAAATAGTACGTGATAAATGTTGAGATCTCCTCAACAATATAGACCTCACATATTAATGCCTTAACGTGCACCTTGTTCTTAACCTTTTTCTTGGAATTGAACAAGTACCTGCATTGAATTAATCAAATATTTTTAATTAATAAAAAAAAAAAATACTTTTATCTATGAATTACATTGCAACTATAATATCTAACCGTTCGAATGGGTACATCCATCTATACTCGACCAATCCTCCAACTTTTTCCTTGAACGATAAATGTATTGGGAGATGCTCTATTGAGTCAAAAAATGATGAACATAAAATCATCTCAAGTTTGCATAGTGTCTCGATGATATTTGTTTCAAGCCTCTCAATATGATCAACATTCAACTTGTTGGAGCATATATTTATAAAGAAATGACTGATCTCCGTAAGTGCATCCCATATTCCTTTTGGCAACAAATCACAATAAGCAAATGGAATGAGTGTTTGCACAAACACGTGACAATCATGACTCTTCATTCCATACAATCTGCATTCATCTGTATTAACCAACCTTGTTATGTTCAAGGCATGATCAAGTTTAAGGCATGTCTATCTGGAAAAGGCAGACTCTAGACTCTTAAGCCATTTGTAGACTAGTAGTTATGCATTTTTCTCTGACACGAAGCTTGCTCTTGGTTTTGTAACCTGTAACCCATCAAAAACCAACTCTATATTTTTACAGTTACAGAACAAAGTTATATCCAATCTAGCATTGATGTTGTCCTTTGTCTTCCCCTTCACATCTATGATGGTGTTTAAAATATTCTCAAACATGTTTTTTTTTAATGTGAATGACGTCAAGGTTATGGCGGAGGAGATTGATAATCCAATAAGAAAGTTCCAAAAAGATACTTTGCTTTACCTAATTGTGGGTTAAACCAAAACCAGGAAACTTCTACTTACCTGATTGGAGATCAAACATAATGTCACCGTACTTTGATACAACATCATGCAATTCTTCACCAGAAAGAGACAGGGGTGCAACATCCTTTTCAACTATACCAACAAAGAAATCTTGTACATGTTATTCGGTGGCAAGAAACGATAATGGTAGCAAAAAAAAGAAGCTTTACCTCCGTTTATTAGCGTGAATGCCTTATTGTTTTCCATGCGTGCTCCAACCATAAAACATTCCATAAGCTGGAAAATCATTGATAGTCCATATAAAAGCCGCCCTCATAACAAAATTATGTTTTCTCGATATATCATAAGTCAAAGCTCTTGAGGACCACTATCACGTCAACTCATCAATCAACGATCGAAGACAAACATCTACATTCTGGCCTGGGCTACTCGGACCAAGTATGACAATAGATAAAAACATGAACTCCAGCCTCATACACATCTCTGATGGCAAGTTATAAATCATGAGTATGACCAGCCAACAAGAATAAGAAGCAACAAATGACCTGAATGGGTTAAATTCGTTTGTACACAACCCAAGACGTACTTTTCTTGATTCAGTTGAAAAGTGAGGATGCACATTGTTAAAGTGCTTCTATATTTCACCGTCAGAAGGATGCACCATCACTCCATCAACCACTTCATATGATTAGTGCCTTGTCATGTGCTTAACAGTCTTTGGTGACATGAATAACCTTTGCAGTCTAGGTGTGATTGGGATATATCTAAGTTTTTTATATGCCAAGTAAGTCTTTCCCCTGCCAGTTCTGATTTTGTAACGAGAATGCCTATATGTCATCTGCTCGGTTAGTTCAGCATTTTCAAGGTAGTATAACATGCAGAAGTTAGGGCAGATGTCAATTTTCGAGTATCCTAAACCGAGGGGTTTTATTATGAACTTTGTAGCATAGAAGTTCTCTTACATGTTTTGTAATAAATATTTTGCAACTCTCGGTAAAATACTGAAGGCCACAACCCTTGGTATCACTGTCGGTATTTGTGTCATACTTTTATGTAGTGTGCATCCTCACTTTTAAGCGAAATCAAGGAATGTGTGTCTAGGGTTGTATACAGATGGATTTAACCCATTTGGGTCATTTGCTACTCTTTATTCTTGTTAGTCAATCATACTCATAGTTTATAACTTGCCACCAGGAATGTGTTAAGGCCAGAGTTCATGTTTTTATCTACTATCATATCCGGTCCAAGCAGCCTGGGCCATAATGTAAATGTTTGTCTTCGATCATTGATTGATGAGTTGACGCGGTATTGGTCCTCTGAAGCTTTGACTTATAAGATATATCGAGAAAACATAATTTTGTTACGAGGGCGGCTTTGATGTGAATTATTAATGATTTTCCAGCTTATGGAATGTTTTATGGTTGGAACACGCATAGAAAACTAGCTTATCCATACAACATGGAAAACAACAAGGCATTCACGCTAACAAACAGAGGTAAAGTTTTTTTTTTTTTTACTGTTACTGTCATTTCTTGCCATCGAATCACAGGTATAGAAAGAACAGAAAAGATTTATTTGTTGGTAGAGTTGAAAAGGATGTTGCACCCCCGCGTTTTTCTAGTGAAGAATTGCATGATGTTGTATTAGAGTACGGTGACATTGTGTTTGATCTTCAATCAGGTAAGCAGAAGTTTCCTAGTTTTGATTTGACCCATAATTGGATAAAGCGAAGTATCTTTTGGGAGCTTCCTTTTTGGAAGACCAATCTCCTCCGCCATAACCTTGACGTCATGCACATTGAAAAGAACGTGTTTGAGAACATTTTCAATACTGTCATGGATGTGAAGGGGAATACAAAGGACAACATCAAGGCTAGATTGGATATAACTTTGTTCTATAACTGTAAAAATATGGAGTTAGTTTGTGATAAGTCATGGGTCGCAAAACCAAGAGCAATCTTCGTGTTAGAGAAAAACGCACAACTACTAGTCTACAAGTGGCTTAAGAGTCTATGTTTTTCCGATGGACATGCCTTGAACAATCAAGACTGGTTAATATGGAGGAATACAGATTATATGGAATGAAGAGTCATGATTGCCACTTGTTTATGCAAACACTCATCTCATTAGCTTTTTGTGATTTGTTGCCAAAAGGGATATGAGATGCACTCACGGAGATCAGTCATTTCTTTAGAGATATATGGTCCAACAAGTTGAATGTTGATCACATTGAGAGGCTTGAAATGAATATCGTCAAGATATTATGCAAACTTGAGATGATATTCCCCCCATCATTTTTTTGACTCAATGGAGCATCTCCTCATATATCGACCGTTCGAGGAAAAAGTTGAAGGATCGGTCTAGTATAGATGGATGTACCCATTCAAATGGTTAGATATTATAGTTGCAATGTAATTCATATATAAAAGTATTTTCTTTGTTTTTCTTAATTGAAAATATTTGATTATTTCAATGCAAGTACATGTTCAATCTCAAGAAAAAGGTTAAGAGCAAGGTGCATGTTGAGCTTTGATATGTGAGGACTATATTGTTGAGGAGATCTCAACATTTATCTCGTACTATTTCGAGCCTCATATGAGAACAAGAATCAATCGCATTCCACGACATGATGATGGCAGTGAAGTGCCTTTTAGTGGGAACTTGTCAATATTCTCCAATCCTGGATGACCCATACCTAAAAATGCCATAAGAGGAAGATATTTGTCGGAAATAGAGTTCAAACAAGCACACAATTATATTCTATTTAACTATGATGAGCTGAGACCTTTTATTCAGTAAGTGTGAGTGTGTATATATATATAATACTAATTAAAATTTATTAATAATATATTGTTTATATATTGTAATATCATGCACTCATTATCACTTATAGACAACATCAACAATATTTGTTGTCCAATAACTTATAACTGATCGAATCCTAGATCTTTCAATTTCAAGATGAACAATTTGCCTCATGGTTCAGAACACATGTAAGCACTATCACAAACTTATTATTACTTGCAAAATTATTGTAGAATGTCATTACAAGATTCTTGTTTACTATTCATTGATGTACATTACATACAAGGTTTATCAAATGGGAAAGAATGTTGCTAAGTCATTGTCTTCACTACGCCTGGGCCTTGAAAGAAAATTTAAGTGCTACAATGGGTATTTTGTCAATGGATATGTGTTCGATACTGAAGAATACAGGCATTGAAGAAAGACGTACAACAACAATGTTTGTGTTAAGGGATCGACTAGTAGTGAGTTAGAAGTTGACTACTATGGTAGATTAGAAGAAGTCATAGAACTGCAATATTATAGCGAGCAGAATAAAGTGTTTTTATTCAAATGCTATTGGTATGACACGACTGATAGAGAAATTAGAGTTGATCCGTAGTATGGCCTGGTTGAAATCAACTCAAAAGCTAAACTCCGCAACGTAAACGATGTCTTTGTTATTGCAAAGTAATGTCAACAAGTTTATTACACATACACCCCTTCCTTTAGAAAGGATCGATCAATAGTTGATTGGTTATTTGTTGTTCAGGATGAGAACGAAGACACAAGTGTGCGAGATGAAGTATTTCAAGTTAGTGAGTTGGTTAGACCATATATAGTTGCTCCTTCGATTAACTTGGAAGAAAATTCAAATTTTGTGTTTTTGATGATAGTCTTGTTGATGTTGACACGGAGGAGTTGAATGTTGTTTCAATCTCCGCAAATGTCGATGAAGATGATGATATCCATATTGAAGATTGCGATGAAGGTAATGACTATTCAATTGACGACAAAGAAGAAGAAAATTCTGACTAACTATCAGAATGAAGCAATGTGTAAAATATTATTTTTCATATAATATATATTATGGATGATATATTTTGTAACATGAAATAGTTATTTTATAAGTTTGTATTGTTTAAGCATAGTTGTTATTGTTTTGTACGCTGGATAATGTGCATGACACTGTTGTGAGGAGGGTGTGGGAAAATCACGTGACAACTAGGTAACATAAAAAATAATACAAGATCTAATTTCTATTTTTTGTTTCAAAATCTAATTTCTCGCTATGGAAGTAGGTTGTGTGATTTTTGGTATGAAACACAAAAAAAGGCAAAAACAAATGCGAGATATAATGGTCTCCAAAGCTAGAATGATGTGGCAGTTTGGAGGGATTTCAAACTGATATACATTCGGGAAGATATTTGGCTGAAATATCTTGAGCACGTGATGTCTGAGTGGTTCACACAATGCTCACAATTCGATGCTGGCAACCGAAATCGGCCAATTTATGGCTCGGTGACAATGCATACCGGCTGCTCTGTTCCGTTTGCTGCACATGTGAAACAAATGGTAAGAATACTTTAAATAAAATATATCATTAAATTTATTTATTGTTAATTAATGTTTTTCATTACAAGCTACGTCTCTTGGACGTGAGCCGAGCCCAATGGAGCTGTTTGTTGAGACGCATGTGCGGAGTCAAGAGCGCCAAAAAGGAGGGCAACAATTCGTTGATAACCCTGCTCAACACTTTATGATATGTTTGTTCAACCATTTTATTTTAGGAGTTATTATTTTTATTAAATTGAATATGATGATATCTTTTTTCATTTTCAAGAGACCTATAATAACCGGTTGAGAGAGAGACGAAAGAGATATGGGGACAATCCTTCGACCCATCTGAATTTCGATCCGAATTTGTGGATGGAGGTTAAAACATTCGATGGACCCGATAAAAATCAGGTGTTTGGGCTCTCTAACACTAAGGCCGAGAACTTGCGTGCGACCCGTAGTGTATCAACCATTAGGAGCTCACCAATCTAAAGAGTTCATGACCTTGCAACAACACACGGCTCAGCTCACCGAAAAATACGAGCACCTATCGACGACTTATGAACAACTCTCGGTTAATTATGAACAACTTTGCCAAATGGTCATGAACATGGCATCACATATTGATAATACATGTGCTCCTCCTTCTTTTTGGCCGTATAACAACTAGCCTCCTCCCCCCGTCCTCCTCCAGCTCCACCATTATGTTAACTTGTAATGAATATTATTTAACTTTAATAGTTAATTTAATATTTTTTTTTGAAACTTATTCAATTTATAATGAATATTATTTAGCTTTATTTTTTTGTTTTTGATGTTTAATAAACATTTATTTGCATAATTGGTTTTTTTCAATTAATTTATATAATTTTATATTATGTATTCTAAATAATGTTTTTTAAAATAATCACCAAGGATTTTACCGACGGACTGTATCCGTTGGCATTTGAAAGAGAGCGGGAAATGCTAATCATACTGACGAATTTACAAACAGAGTGTTTCCGTCGGCATTTCACAGTAGCTTGGGAAAAATGCCACAATCATTGACAAATTTATAAACGGATATATTCTGTTGGTATTTCACACACTCATTGACAAAGTTACCGAGGGTTGTAATCTGTTGGCATTAAACTAGGAGCTGAAATGTTTTTACTGGATATGCCACTATCAATTCCATAAGTATATTTTAAGCAAGAATTTTTTTCTTTGCACACAATTTCTGTCTATAAAACCATCGACAATTGTTTGTTTTTTACCGACCGATTTAGCGATGGATATATTAATCACAGACCTACAGAATAGTTCCATTGGCATTTGAAAAATGAGAAATTATGAGGAATAAATTATTACTAATGGGATGAAAAATCCCAATAAATTTATTTAGATCATGGACGGAGTAGAGAAATAAATTGGTATGTGAAACAATATCCGAATTATAAATCACGTAAGTTCCCTAATCGGTAAAATAGTTATTTAAGAGAATTTTTTTTTAAGAATTGTGATTAAAATGTTAGAAAATAATAAAAAATAGAATGAAACTCTGAACAAACTAATATATGATTTTATGCGTGAATATCGTACAATCACATAGTTTTTAACCGAAAAGGGAGAGAATTCAGGGGAAGAATTTTTATTATGAATAAGGATCTAAGTCCCCAATGAATTATTTTGAAGATCTTGACAATTTCAATAAATAAAATAATACCCAAATTTGGGTTTTTGGTGTAAAATTATCAACTATCCCAATTTACGATATCAAGTATAATTTTCAATCTAATCATTTGATTAAATTAAAATTTTATAAGGAGTCTCCTGAAAAATGTACTGTTAGTGACTTTTTTATAATATTGAGAAAACATCCCCTCCTATTTTTGGTATTTTCAAGGTAGTATAACATACAGAAGTTAGGACACATATCAATTTTCTAGTATCCTAAACTGAGGAGTTTTATTATAGAATTTGCAGCATAGAAACTCTCTTATATGTTTTGCAGTAAATATTTTGCAACTCTTAGTAAAATACCAACGGCCACAAACCGTCGGTGTTTGTGCCATACTTTTACATGTTTTGTTTTTATTGTCTATTTAACCTCCAGCACAAATGCTTAAATTGCAAACTTACCACACACACATCACAATAACAATAACAAAAACAAATAATTATAAAATAAATATTTCATATTCCAAAATATCATCTATAATATTACATTATATATATATATATATATATATATATATAGAGAGAGAGAGAGAGAGAGAGAGATGCATGGCTAGGATTTTCTTTGTAGGACCAGGCTTGCGTGGCCTTTTTTCAAGTGCTAATAATATTCCCAAAAAGGGGCACTCACCTTTTTTTATATATATCTATAAGAAGGGGCACGCCTTTCTCTCCTTCCTCAACATCCAATATTTTTTAAATAATGTATTCTAAATAATGTTTTTCAAAATAATCACCAAGGATTTTACCGACGGAGTGTATCCGTTGGCATTTGAAAGAGAGTGGGAAATGCCAATCATACTGACAAATTTACAAACGGAGTGTTTCCATCGGAATTTCACAGTAGCTTGGGAAAAATGCCACAATCACTGACAAATTTATAAACGGATATATTCTGTTGGTATTTCACATACTCACTGACAAAGTTACCGAGGGTTGTAGTCTGTTGGCATTAAACCAGGAGCTGAAATTTTTTTACTAGATATGCCACTATCAATTCCATAAGTATATTTCAAGCGATAATTTTTTTCTTTGCACGCAATTTCTGTCTATAAAACCATCAACAATTGTTTGTTTTTTACCGACCGATTTAGCGACGGATATAGGTATTACCGACGAAAGGAAATCAAACAGACGATTTCTGTCGGTGATGTTATCAGTAAAAAAATTATCGATAAACTCTGAATCACAGACCTACAAAATAGTTCCGTTGGTAAAACTATGAAATCTTCTAGTAATAATAATATTCCCAAAGAGGGCACTCACCTTCTTTTTTTTAATCTATAAGAAGGGGCACGGCTTTCTCTCCTTCCTCAACATCCAATATTTTTGTGTGTGATCGGAGAGATGGTGTCCATAGACTTGGCAAATAAACCCCATGCCGTGTGTATCCCTTTTCCAGCCCAGGGTCACATAAACCCAATGCTAAAACTAGCAAAACTACTCCACTTCAAAGGTTTTCACATAACCTTTGTTAATACGGAGTATAACCACAGACGCTTACTCAAGTCTAGAGGCAGCAGCTCTCTTGATGGCTTGCCAGACTTCCAGTTTAAGACCATTCCTGATGGTCTTCCACCATCAGATATTGCTGATGCCACTCAAGACATCCCATCTCTTTGTGACTGCACCTCCACGACTTGCTTAGCCCCATTTCGTGATCTTATTGCCAACCTCAACTCCTCCAGTATTGTGCCCCAGGTGACATGTATTATCTCTGATGCTTGCATGAGCTTCACTCTTGACGCAGCTGAAGAGTTCGGAATTCCTGAAGCGCTGTTTTGGACACCTAGCGCCTGTGGTGTTTTGGGCTACGCACAATATCTTTCTCTTATCGAAAGAGGCTTGACACCTCTGAAAGGTACACAGCTTTTATGCATGAATTTATGATCAAGTTTTCCTTTTCTTTTTAGTTCATTAGAAGTTAAAATTTTACCAAGACTCAGAAGGTCAGAGCCTGCATAATTTACCAAGAATGAAAATTAATCTTCATTTGTAATTTTTTTTTTGCAGACGCGACCGATCTAACAAATGGGTACTTAGAAACATCCATAGATTGGATTCCAGGAATGAAAAATATCCGTTTGAGGGATCTTCCAAGTTTTGTCAGAACTACAGACATAAACGACTTCATGCTTCACTTCCTGATAAGAGAAATAGACAGAACCTCAAGAGCTTCTGCTGTCATTATTAACACCTTTGACTCCTTCGAACAAGATGTTTTGGATGCTTTATCCCCAATGTTTCCTCCAATTTACACACTTGGTCCTCTCCAGTTGCTTGTTGATCAGATTCCAAATGGTAATCTGAAAAATATTGGCTCCAATCTTTGGAAAGATCATCCAGAGTGCATTGAATGGCTTGATTCAAAAGGACCAAACTCCGTTGTGTATGTAAATTTTGGTAGCATCACTGTAATAACTGCACAGCAAATGATTGAATTTGCTTGGGGACTAGCCAACTGCAACAAACCTTTCTTATGGATAATAAGGCCTGATCTTATTGAAGGTGAAGCCGCGATGTTCCCACCTGAATTTTTATCTGTAACAAAGGATAGAAGTTTGCTAGTAAGCTGGTGTCCTCAAGAACAAGTCTTGAAGCATCCTTCCATAGGAGGGTTTGTAAGTCACATGGGGTGGAACTCGACATTGGAAAGTATCTGTAGCGGTGTCCCAATGGTTTGTTGGCCATTTTTCGGTGAGCAACAGACCAACTGTTGGTTTGCTTGTACTAAGTGGGGTATCGGAATGGAGATAGAAAGCAACGTGAAAAGATGAAGTGGAAAAACTTGTGAGGGAGTTAATGGAGGGGGAGAAGGGAAAAGATATGAAAAGGAAGGCAATGGAATGGAAAACCAAGGCAGAGGAGGCAGCTTGGACCGGTGAAGCTTCTCATCGGAATCTGGATCGATTGGTAAAAGTTCTTGCAAGCGAGCAAATACGTTAGAAGCCTGAATGGCAAATAACTTCAAGCATTGAGTAACCTACTGTATTATTTTTGGCAGAGAAATATAATCTCTTAAAAAATATCTTGATATAATAAAATCATCTATTATTTGGTACATTTTCTTAATTTAATTTGCTTCTATTACATTCAACATAATTTTGGCTAAGATCTTAGCAGGAAAATATGTCCATAAGCTGTGTGTGACCTTTTACGCGTTGATTGAAACATTAATGCCAACGAGAAACTTTTCTATATAGTATATAGTACTTTGCTATACTATATAGTATTACAATAGATATATAAGAAGAAGAGATAAATATGAAAGTCTACATTCTTCCAGAGGAAACTCAACTGGTTTGGCACCCAAGTATCCACTTTCTTTGATAATTTCCAAAGCATATTTGCGCTGGGAAATGTAAATACCTTTCTTGGAATGGGCTATTTCAATGCCTAAGAAGAATTTCAGATCACCAACGTCTTTAATGCGGAAACGAGTGTGGAGGAACTGCTTTAAACCTTTGATGGATTCAATGTTGTTCCCGGTTATTAAAATGTCATCCACATAGATTAATAGGACAGTAAGGGATGTGCCGTCTCTTTTGATGAACAAGGAATAATCGGCTTTTGACTGAAAGAAACCAACAGCAAGAACAGCTTCTGTGAACTTAGAAAACCACTATTGAGACGCTTGCTTAAGCCCGTATAGTGATTTGTGGAGGCGACACACAATGTTCTCCCCCTGTCGTCGAAGACCAGGAGGAGGAGACATATAAATTTCTTCCAATAAATCACCATTTAAGAAAGCATTGTTGACGTCTAGTTGATGTAAAGGCCAATTCAAACTGGTAGCAATAACAAGGAGGCAGCGGACAATGACCATCTGCAATGGGGAAAAAGTATCACGATAATCAATTCCAGCAGTTTGTGTGAAACACCGAGCGACTAGGCGAGCTTTATAGCGCCAAAAGATCCATCAGCCTTGCGTTGATGCGATACACCCATTTACAACTGATCGGGCGTTTGTCAGGGGGCAAAGGAAGAGGCTCCAGGTGTGATTGTCAATGAGAGCTTGAAGCTCAGAACTCATAGCTTCCTACCACTTAGGATCAGTCATAGCAAGTTCATAGGAAGGAGGTTCCTCATCACGACTAACATTGCAATATAACATAGATGTGATGGAGAAACCGATTATAAGTTTTGGGCTTCAGCCCCTTTTTTATTATTAAAAAAAGGAGATATTTTATAGCATTTTCAAGAAGCCAATTTAAATATAAAACGTCATTTTAAATAAGTATTTTCTTACCACATGCGCGCAAACCTTTTTTTTTTTTCTACCCTCTGAATACTTGTAAGATCTTATAAAAGGTGAGATTTACGGTGCCATGTGTAAAACTTGACATGTTTCTCACCAGCAAAGAGAATTACTCAAACTTTGTACCCGGAAGCAATTTTGTTTTCATCAAGTTTAAGTTCTGTGTTTGATCATCAACCTTTGATGCTAGATGATCATTCTGTGTTTGATCAAGAAGCAAATTAAGAGACCAACAGAATAAATCGGAGGAAACATAGATGAGAGAGCAACCAGAACATCATATTAAGTCGTCAAAGTATTCACAAGAGCTGCTGAAGCTTCGAAGCTCTATCAATTATTCTTATCACAAAGTTAGCATAACGTCGTTTCGATCTGTTGTGCGAATGAAGGTCGGGAGTCCTTCAGACGAATATCTTTCATTCCAGGAATCCAGTCATTTTGTCTCCAAATATCCATTTGTCAAATCGCTTCTTCTGCATCTGAAATGAGAGTCGTTGAATAATATTCAAACGTACAAGAGTACAGTGCTGATACCTTTTTGGTTGCTGGGACCTTCAGCCACTCACTGGCTAGTATTGTCTCTAGCTACTACATGACCTCTATAATTCAAAAAGAATTAAAATTCTAGTTGTATGCACCCAGACATGGATTCCATTAACAAATCTCTCTTATTTGGATTTTGATATGATTTTATGAATGGAGATAGGATTATCTACTGAATTCAATAAAAATTAGGTGTAAATGCTTTCCAACACTACAAACCAAGAACTTGCAAGCGGCATATAGTATCTCAATTGTTAGGAGCTTCCAATCAATATCAAGCACCTAATCTAAGGAGTTTGTGAACTTGCAGCAATACACAACTCATCTCTCTGAAAATACGATCAACTCTTGGTGAATTATGAACAACTTCGTCAAATTGTCTTGAACTTGATATCATAGAGTGGTGATACATGTGCGTCCCTTTTTGGCTGTATGGTTTCAAGAATAACCAGCCTCCTTCTCCGTCATTGTGCTAATTAATATTTTTTTGGAAACACATTCAATTGTAATGAATATTATTTAAGTTTATTTTTTTTTTTGATGTTTAATAAAATTTATTTGTATAATTGGTTTTTTACTATTAATTATATATAATTTATATTATATATTCTAAAATTTTTTTTAAAAAATTAAAAATACCCACCAAGGGATTTGCAGAGGGAATGTATCCATCGACATTTCACAAAGAGTGGTGGAAATGCCACACTCATCGATGAATTTACAGACATATACAATATGTCGGTATTTCATAAAGAGAGGTGGAAATTCCACACTCACCAACGAATTTACAAACGGATACCGTCTGTCAACATTTCACCGGGAGCTAAAAAATATTTACTGGATATGCCACTATCAATAACGGAATAAATCCATCTGTATATTTCCAGCAGAAATTTTTAATTTTTTGACGCGCATTTTTCACCTGTAAAACCATCGGTAATTTTTTTTTACCGACATCATTAGCAACGAAATGTGGTATTACCGACGAAAAGGATGATGACGGATTCTTTCCATCGGTGATGTGGTCGGTGAAAAATTATTGACAAAGTCTGAATCTTATACTAACAGATTATATCCATTGATAAAACCGTGAAATCTTATAGTGGTTATGATATGGCACTGAATTATTTATCATATATAAGTTTATGCAATCAAGGTAATGAAGAGAATAAGGTGGATAAATTTGTAGCCTGTAACATTCCACGATATCAAACCTTTAACAACATGAGGTGGATAATTTATAAAATCGTGAAGGCAAAATTATGCTGACATTTGATGGAAGAGAGAATATTCTTGATTTTGATTGATTTTAAGTTTGTTTTCGTATTTTAAAAATATTTTAAAAAAAAAATTAATTTTTTTTAATTTCAAATTACTATTTACTGGTGTTTTCATGTCATTTTAATGTGATGATATCAAAAATAATTTTTTTAATATAAAAAATATTATATTAATTTATTTTTAAATAAAAATACTTTAAAAAATAATTACGATTAATTTTTAAAAACGTTCAAATGAGAGTCATTTAGTATCATAAAAATAATAATTTTTTTAAAAATATATTCTTTATTTTTTTTTAAAATAATAATAATTTATAATGAACTCGTTTATGTCGTTGAATTATTATATATTCAAACGTACAAGATAGTGATGTTTATCTTTTGGTTGTTGTGGACCTTCAGCCACTCACTGCTCTCCTAAACGTCAAGTCAAAGTAAGCGCACCTACCAGGAAGTTCCTGGTACCCTGGTATTCGTTTCAATTCACTGACAACAGCTGGCTAGCTTTGTCAGTCGAGTCACAACCTGTGAAGCTGGAAGTTATTTTAACAGCTGGCTAGTACTGTCGCTAGCTACAATTTCAAAAGAATTAAATTCACGTTGGTATTATCGTGCTTTACATCTGTTTGTTTATTATTTTTTAAAATGGTTTTTTAAAAAAATTTAAAAGTTTTTTGTTATTTTAATTTTAAATTATATATTTTTTTTAGTGTTTTTCAAATTATTTAATGTAAAGATGTCAAAAAATAATTTTTTTTAAAATCATTTTTTTAATGCAATCTTGAGTAAAAAAACACTTTGAAAAGCAATCGCAACCAGACTTCCAAACAACCATTCAACAATTTATTATTCATTATGATTGATCCTATATTGTTGTTTTTTAGTTAATTTATCTTAGGTTTGTTTCGGAGATAGGGTGATCTTTTTTTCATGAAATAAATCTCTTTTAAAATTTAAATTGGATTATTTTAGTAATTGTATTTTACCTAGAATAAAATAATTCAATGTTTTCTATGTAAGGGTATTTTTGCATTTTAATGTTTAATTAGAACAATGGAATTACAACATTTACACATGCCATTTCAATTTTTTAGCTATGGATTTAGGGGCTTGATTGTAATTTCCTTATGGTTTATTTGTTATTGTTGATTGGTCTTAGGGGCATTTTTTGGTTTTGTACAAATAAAAAAAAAAATGTAGCGTGTTAATGCTCAATTCAACTTTGGATGGCACGTGTGACTGACTCTGATAGTTGTAATGGTGCTTCCACCACATCATTTGATTTGTCTTGTCGCGAGAGAGTGCCGACGCGACGTCGTCTAGCGACGACGGAAACGCTTTGTTGTGCCTCCTGTGTGAGGTTTGTGTGTTGGGAAAGGTTTTTTGAATTTAATCATAAAATTATGATTAATTTTAGGAGTCACCACCTGTATTATGGTTACTAGGAACCTATGGTCTGCGGGAGTCTAGTAAGACTGGTTGTGCAAGAGAAGACACATCACCCCCAGTACACCCTACCTAAGGTAAGCTGCATTGTTGTAGTTTTTTTCTAAGTTCAAGGCAGATCTCTCTTCGTGAGAGAGTGTCTATCCTATTCGGTTAAATCCTAACCATTCTAAAATCTTCATTTTTACACTTTGTATCTTTAATGCCCGAGGGTGTATTTTTATCGTGTAATTTACACCCCACAAATATTATAGTCTACATCTGGATCCTAAAAGAAAAAAAAATTGGAAAAAAGATTTTGACAATGTTGCCCAAATCCTAATGGATAATCATAAACTGGTTATAATCCATTTTTTTGTATGAAAAATATGCTTGGAAATTTTTTGAATTTGGCCGTATGTGATAAATATATTTTTTTTTTATGAATTTTTTTAATATTTCAGAGAAAACGGGTATTTTAATACCGGATTTGTATCTTACAGTGTAAGTATACAATCCAATATGAACAAATTGTAGAAAAATATTTGAGAAAATTACAAATTTTTTGAAAGATTTGAAATTATTTTGGAAAATTTTCGTTTTTTATTAATATAAGTAATTAAATATATTAACACATGTGGGCTAGGCCCAACACAAGCCCAGAAACAAGTGTTGATTATAGGCCTAAAATGTTGGCCGGACTCGCCCAACATATTTCTTCATGCATTTTAGGACAGGCTGGACTCGACCGACCAACTAGGTTGGTAAGGCAGATCAGCCCGAGGCAGCTTAGTCACTAGGCAGCCTAGTTGATGGTATTGCTATGCCTACAGAGCATATTTTCATTCTCAATTCATGAGTTATTGTTGATGTATTGAGTAAAAAAAGAAATAAAAAGAAAATGAGGAGAATTGTTTTTAGTGTTGTAAACTATTCATGTTTAATTCCTCCTAAAATTCCAAGAAAGAGGTTTGTCATACATTATATACACAAAGGTGCAGGGAAATAACACATGTTTCTTTTAACAATCTCTTTTTAATATAGGAGCTTTACATAGTTTAAATTCTTTAAAGTCAATTTGAAAAAGCTACTAAATGGAGTGAATGCTTTTACATGTCTTATATATTCGAGTTTGAGTTGATGTACTTTTGTTCCCTGAGCCTCGTTACAAAACCTTGAAAAGTTTTATGATTTGAGTTATACATGTGATCCTAGGATGGAGAATAAGAAGATATGCAAGGGTATGGTAGAGGATTTTCATTAGAATGAATTTAGCGAAACACATACCTTTCAAACACATGAAAGTTGAGTGTTTATTTCTATGAGGGTCTACTTAATTAGCTTACTCTATCTTCAAATGAAGATGCTTTTTAATAATTATAAGTTGTCTAAGAATTTTTATTCATGATATGTTATTATTTTTTAAGAGCTTTGTTATTCTTTATTGATGGCATTGCAACCTTTATTTATTTTTTTCATGGAAAGTGAATCTAAGTTTTCCTCAAGGATGAACAAAAGTTAAGTGTGGGGGAATTTGATGAGAATACAAAATATCATATTTTTCTATGTGAACTGAATATGTGATATCTCGTCCAGTGATGGTTAAGTAAATTAATCGACCAACTAGACGCTGATATATACAAGGATCTTTGAGCAATTCTCCTGTATTTGAAAGTCTACATTCTTCCAGAGGAAACTCAACTGGTTTGGCACCCAAGTATCCACTTTCTTTGATAATTTCCAAAGCATATTTGCGCTAGGAAATGTAAATACCTTTCTTGGAACGGGCTATTTCAATGCCTAAGAAGAATTTCAGATCACCAACGTCTTTAATGCGGAAACGAGTGTGGAGGAACTGCTTTAAACCTTTGATGGATTCAATGTTGTTCCCGGTTATTAAAATGTCATCCACATAGATTAATAGGACAGTAAGGGATGTGCCGTCTCTTTTGATGAACAAGGAATAATCGGCTTTTGACTGAAAGAAACCAACAGCAAGAACAACTTCTGTGAACTTAGAAAACCACTATTGAGACGCTTGCTTAAGCCCATATAGTGATTTGTGGAGGCGACACACAATGTTCTCCCTGTCGCCGAAGACCAGGAGGAGGAGACATATAAATTTCTTCCAATAAATCACCATTTAAGAAAGCATTGTTGACGTCTAGTTGATGTAAAGGCCAATTCAAACTGGTAGCAATAACAAGGAGGCAGCGGACAATGACCATTTTTGCAGTGGGGGAAAAAGTATCACGATAATCAATTCCAGCAGTTTGTGTGAAACCCCGAGCGACTAGGCGAGCTTTATAGCGCTCAAAAGATCCATCAGCCTTGCGTTTGATGCGATACACCCATTTACAACTGATCGGGCGTTTGTCAGGGGGCAAAGGAACGAGGCTCCAGGTGTGATTGTCAATGAGAGCTTGAAGCTCAGAATTCATAGCTTCCTACCACTTAGGATCAGTCATAGCAAGTTCATAGGAAGGAGGTTCCTCATCACGACTAACATTAGCAATATAACATAGATGTGATGGAGAATACCGATTATAAGTTTTGGGCTTCAGCCCCCTTTTTTATTATTAAAAAAAGGAGATATTTTATAGCATTTTCAAGAAGCCAATTTAAATATAAAACGTCATTTTAAATAAGTATTTTCTTACCACATGCGCGCAAACCTTTTTTTTTTTTCTACCCTCTGAATACTTGTAAGATCTTATAAAAGGTGAGATTTACGGGTGCCATGTGTAAAACTTGACATGTTTCTCACCAGCAAAGAGAATTACTCAAACTTTGTACCCCGGAAGCAATTTTTGTTTTCATCAAGTTTAAGTTCTGTGTTTGATCATCAACCTTTGATGCTAGATGATCATTCTGTGTTTGATCAAGAAGCAAATTAAGAGGACCAACAGAATAAATCGGAGGAAACATAGATGAGAGAGCAACCAGAACATCATGATCTAAGTCGTCAAAAGTATTCACAAGAGCTGCTGAAGCTTTCGAAGCTCTATCAATTATTCTTATCACAAAGTTTAGCATAACGTCGTTTCGATCTGTTGTGCGAATGAAGGTCGGGAGGTCCTTCAGACGAATATCTTTCATTCCAGGAATCCAGTCTATTTTTGTCTCCAAATATCCATTTGTCAAATCGCTTTCTTCTGCATCTGAAATGAGAGTCGTTGAATTATATATTCAAACGTACAAGAGTACAGTGCTGATACCTTTTTGGTTGCTGTGGACCTTCAGCCACTCACTGGCTAGTATTGTCTCTAGCTACTACATGACCTCTATAATTTCAAAAGAATTAAATTCTAGTTGTATGCACCCAGACATGGATTCCATTAACAAATCTTCTATCATTTGGATTTTGATATGATTTTATGAATGGAGATAGGATTATCTACTGAATTCAATAAAAATTAGGTGTAAATGCTTTCCAACACTACAACCAAGAACTTGCAAGCGGCATATAGTATCTCAATTGTTAGGAGCTTCCAATCAATATCGAGCACCTAATCTAAGGAGTTTGTGACCTTGCAGCAATACACAACTCATCTCTCTGACAAATACGATCAACTCTTGGTGAATTATGAACAACTTCGTCAAATTGTCTTGAACTTGATATCATAGAGTGGTGATACATGTGCGTCCCTTTTTGGCTGTATGGTTTCAAGAATAACCAGCCTCCTTCTCCGTCATTGTGCTAATTTAATATTTTTTTTGGAAACACATTCAATTGTAATGAATATTATTTAAGTTTATTTTTTTTTATTTTTGATGTTTAATAAAATTTTTTTGTATAATTGGTTTTTTTACTATTAATTTATATAATTTTATATTATTATATCTAAATAATTTTTTTTAAAAAATTAAAAATACCCACCAAGGGATTTGCAGAGGGAATGTATCCATCGACATTTCACAAAGAGTGGTGGAAATGCCACACTCATCGATGAATTTACAGACAGATACAATATGTCGGTATTTCATAAAGAGAGGTGGAAATTCCACACTCACCAACGAATTTACAAACGGATACCGTCTGTCAACATTTCACCGGGAGCTAAAAAAATATTTACTGGATATGCCACTATCAATAACGGAATAAATCCATCTGTATATTTCCAGAAAGAAATTTTTAATTTTTTGACGCGCCATTTTTCACCTGTAAACCATCGGTAATTTTTTTTTACCGACTCATTAGCAACGAAATGTGGTATTACCGACGAAAAAGGATGATGACGGATTCTTTCCATCGGTGATGTGGTCGGTGAAAAATTATTGACAAAGTCTGAATCTTATACTAACAGATTATATCCATTGATAAAAACCGTGAAATCTTATTATAGTGGTTATGATATGGCACTGAATTATTTATCTATATAAGTTTATGCAATCAAGGTAATGAAGAGAATAAGGTGGATAAATTTGTAGCCTGTAACATTCCACGATATCAAACCTTTAACAACATGAGGTGGATAATTTATATAAAATCGTGAAGGCAAAATTATGCTGACATTTGATGGAAGAGAGAAATATCTTGATTTTGATTGATTTTAAAGTTTGTTTTGTATTTTAAAAATATTTTAAAAAAAAAATTAATTTTTTTTTAATTTCAAATTAATATTTACTGGTGTTTTCATGTCATTTTAATGTGATGATATCAAAAATAATTTTTTTAATATAAAAAATATTATATTAATTTATTTTTTAAATAAAAAATACTTTTAAAAATAATTACAATTATATTTTTAAAAACGTTCAAATGAGAGTCATTTAGTATCATAAAAAAATAATTTTTTTAAAATATATTCTTTTATTTTTTTAAAAATAAAAATTTATAATGAAACTCGGTTTATGTCGTTGAATTATTATATATTCAAACGTACAAGATAGTGATGATATCTTTTTGGTTGTTGTGGACCTTCAGCCACTCACTGCTCTCCTAAACGTCAAGTCAAAGTAAGCGCACCTACCAGGAAGTTCCTGGTACCCTGGTATCGTTTCAATTCACTGACAACAGCTGGCTAGCTTTGTCAGTCGAGTCACAACCTGTGAAGCTGGAAGTTATTTTAACAGCTGGCTAGTACTGTCGCTAGCTACAATTTCAAAAGAATTAAATTCACGTTGGTATTATCGTGCTTTACATCTGTTTGTTTATTATTTTTAAAATGGTTTTTAAAAAATTTAAAAGTTTTTTGTTATTTTTAATTTTAAATTAATATATTTTTTTAGTGTTTTCAAATTATTTTAATGTAAAGATGTCAAAAATAATTTTTTAAAAAAAATCATTTTTTTAATGCAATCTTGAGTAAAAAACACTTTGAAAAGCAATCGCAACCAGACTTCCAAACAACCATTCAACAATTTATTATTCATTATGATTGATCCTATATTGTTGTTTTTAGTTAATTTATCTTAGGTTTGTTTCGGGATAGGGTGATCTTTTTTTCATGAAATAAATCTCTTTAAAATTAAATTGGATTATTTTAGTAATTGTATTTTACCTTAGAATAAAATAATTCAATGTTTTCTATGTAAGGGTATTTTTGCATTTTAATGTTTAATAGAACAATGGAATTACAACATTACACATGCCATTTCAATTTTTTAGCTATGGATTTAGGGGCTTGATTGTAATTTCCTTATGGTTTATTTGTTATTGTTGATTGGTCTTAGGGGCATTTTTGGTTTTGTACAAATAAAAAAAAATGTAGCGTGTTAATGCTCAATCAACTTTGGATGGCACGTGTGACTGACTCTGATAGTTGTAATGGTGCTTCCACCACATCATTTGATTTGTCTTGTCGCGAGAGAGTGCCGACGCGACGTCGTCTAGCGACGACGGAAACGCTTTGTTGTGCCTCCTGTGTGAGGTTTTGTGTGTTGGGAAAGGTTTTTGAATTTAATCATAAAATTATGATTAATTTTTAGGAGTCACCACCTGGTATTATGGTTACTAGGAACCTATGGTCTGCGGGAGTCTAGGTAAGAGACTGGTTGTGCAAGGGAAGACACATCACCCCCAGTGCACCCTACCTAAGGTAAGCTGCATTGTTGTTTGGTTTTTTCTAAGGTTCAAGGCAGATCTCTCTTCGTGAGAGAGTCTCTATCCTATTCGGTTAAATCCTAACCATTCTAAAGTCTGCATTTTTACACTTTGTATCTTTAATGCCCGAGGGTGTACTTTATCGTGTAATTTTACACCCCACAAATATTAAAGTCTACATCTGGATCCTAAAAGAAAAAAAAATTGGAAAAAAGATTTTTGACATGTTGGCCAAATCCTAATGGATAATCATAAACTGGTTATAATATCCATTTTTTTGTATGAAAAATATGCTTGGAAAAAAATTTAGAATTTGGCCGTATGTGATAAAATTTATTTTTTTTTTATGAATTTTTTTTAATATTTCAGAGAAAACCGAGTATTTTAATACCGGATTTGTATCTTACAGTGTAAGTATACAATCCAATATTGAACAAAATTGGTAGAAAAATATTTGAGAAAATTACAAATTTTTTGAAAGGATTTTTGAAATTTATTTTGGAAAATTTTCGTTTTTTTAATTATATATTAAGTAATTAAATATATTAACACATGTGGGCTAGGCCCAACACAGGCCCAGAAACAAGTGTGTTGATTATAGGCCCAAAATGGTTGGGCCGGACTCGGCCCAACATATTTTCTTCCTGCATTTTAGGGACAGGCTGGACTCGGCCCGACCAACTAGGTTGGGCTAAGGCAGATCCAGCCCGAGGCAGCTTAGTCACTAGGCAGCCTAGTTGATGGTATTGCTATGCCTACAGAGCATATTTTCATTCTCAATTCATGAGTTATGTTGTTGATGTATTGAGTAAAAAAAGAAAAAAAAATGATGGAGGAATTGTTTTTAATGTTATAAACTATTCATGTTCATAATTCCTCCTAAAATTCCAAGAAAGAGGTTTGTTCATACATTATATACACACATAAAGGTGTGTTTCTTTTTAACAATCTCTTTTTTAATATAGGAGCTTTACATAGTTTAAATTCTTTAAAGTCAATTTGAAAAAGCTACTAAATGGAGTGAATGCTTTTACATGTCTTATATATTCGAGTTTGAGTTGATGTACTTTTGTTCCCTGAGCCTCGTTACAAACCTTGAAAAGTTTTTATGATTTGAGTTATACATGTGATCCTAGTGATGGAGAATAGGAAGATATGCAAGGGTATGGTAGAGGATTTCCATTAGAATGAATTTAAGCGAAACACATACCTTTCAAACACATGAAAGTTGAGTGTTTATTTCTATGAGGGTCTACTTAATTAGCTTACTCTATCTTCGAATGAAGATGCTTTTTAATAATTATAAGTTGTCTAAGAATTTTTATTCATGATATGTTATTATTTTTTAAGAGCTTTGTTATTCTTTATTGATGGCATTGCAACCTTTATTTATTTTTTTCATGGAAAGTGAATCTAAGTTTTCCTCAAGGATGAACAAAAGTTAAGTGTGGGGGAATTTGATGAGAATACAAAATATCATATTTTTCTATGTTAATGTGCAGTATTTTATACTTATTTGATGCCTAAATATACTCATTATTTTTATATTTTAATTTAGGATGTAAATGGAACCGTTAATGGCAAAATAAAGTTAATTGGATGATTCTGGGCAGTTTTAACATAGCTTCATAATTGGGATAGAACTATCTCATCCAAGCTCTGATTGAGATGATCCAAAATGCTATGAAACCCTAAGGAATAGATCTACAACTTTCATGTTTTGAGTTAATTTGGAGAGATACTAACTACATCGAGTTTGTAATTTGGCATAAAGACGTTGCACCTATGCTGCTAATGTGCTGGAACATCCTTAGGCTTGCAAATATAATATGATGTGATTAATTTCTGAAGCTTCTAGACTTGATCCATGAATTAAAGATGAAGACATCACTTTTATTGTTATATTAAAACTCTATTTTATTATTTAATAATTTGATTAAATATTCATATTTGGTGGTTAATTATTATATAGTATTTTTAAAAGATTTTGTAGACTTCTAAAATGGAAAAAAATGTGTAAAGGAGAAAAAGGGAGATCATATCGGATTTTGTCTCCCCTCTCTCTTTTATCTTTCTCTTCCCTCTTCCCTAATTTCTTTCTCTTCTTTATGATATTCATGATGGTATTGTGGAACTAAATTTGACTTGATAGAAGGAAATGGAAGCCTTAGAATCAATACAATTGTAAGATCTAATTTGTTTTCATTGTTTAATTTATGCTTTGTGTATTGTATGTGTTTTAGTGCATATTGTTCATGATTGTCTTGTTTAATTGCTATGAGGTCTCTAGTTTATTATTCATTGCAATCTACTACATACTAGGTTATATATTAAATGTGTAATTGCTTGATCTCTCTAATTTATGAAGCAATTGAGATTTGATAGTTTGTTGTGCTAGAACTTAGTAAATTTTAGAAAGATTTTTTGACTAAATTAAATGTAACTGCTTGTGCTTATGTTAGTTAGCTTCTTCAATTTCTTTAATTTTTAAGACTACTACTAGATTAAATTTTAGTGCTTGTCTTAATTTGTTTAGTAGTTAGGATTAATTAGATTGCTTGTTTTCTAATTGATTACAACTGAGAGAGATAATAAGATAGTGTTAATGATGAATATTCAAAGTGTGAATTTATATATATGGATCGATGATTAGTTATAAAATACTTTATGGTTAATGTTGATTATAAAAAGGTTACTTTTTATAATTGATTTTGATATTTTAAATTGAGTTCTTTCTTATTTTTTAGAAAAAAATTGTTTTTGTTATAATATGGCTCGGTGGAGGAGCGAGTAGGGCAGGTCCATAGTAGCTTTCAATTATGGAAATACCATCATCATAATGGAATTAGATGCTATCTAGTGGAATATGAGCCTCTGTTGGCAGGATTACCTAATGTATGCTAGCTTGTGGAATATGACAATTGCGATTGCGACACAAAATATTGTATCTAATTCTTCTAGAGAAATTGGGTAATATGACGATGTTAGGCATATCAACGCCTAATAGGGGACCTGTATGTCAATGTCCTCTCGATTCAACAATACACTACTAACTATTATGGGCAAACTATATATTCAATCATAGTTATTAAACCCGGCCCGGCCCGGCGGGTCGACCCGGTGGCTGGACCGGTTCGGGTTTAATAAAAGACCGGCTGTGGCAACAGCCCGGCCAAACCCGGGCGACCCGGGACTGGGCAAACCCGGACGAGACCCGGGTTTTTTTTTTTTTTAAATGTGGGATAAAAAAAATTTTGGTTTAAATATTTCAACTTAAAATGATAGCATTGTATCTTTTCAATGTGGGGTTTGAAGCCCTTTCATATATATACTCTATGTTCACATGAAAAAAATTATATTTTTTCAATGTGGGATTTGAAACCCATTAGTATATATACTCTATGTTCCCAAGGAAAAATCATGTTTTTTCAATATGGGATAAAAAAAACCTTTTGGTTTAAATACTTCAACTTAAAGGGATAACATAATATCTTTTCAATGTGAGATTTGAAGCCCTTTCATATATATACTCTATGTTTCCATGAAAAAAGTTATGTTTTTTCAATGTGGGATTTGAAACCCACTAGTATATATACTCTATGTTCCCAAGGAAAAAATCATGTTTTTTCAATGTGGGATAAAAAACCTTTTGGTTTAAATACTTCAACTTAAAGGGATAACATAGTATCTTTTCAATGTGGGATTTGAAGTCTTTTCATATATATACTCTATGTTCTCATGAAAAAAATTATGTTTTTTCAATGTAGGATAAAAAACTTTTTAAATTTAAATACTTCAACTTAAAAGCTTAACATAATATCTTTATAATGTGGGATAAAAAACTTTTTAAAATATTATTTTAAACTTCATTATTTATAATATGTATAATCTATATTTACATGAATTTTTTCATATGAAATATTAATTTTTTTTTAATTATTACGGGTTAATCCGGGTCAACCCGGGTTGACCCATGAAACCCGAGACCCGGCCCCTTGGCCGGGTCAACCCCCGGGCCGGGTTTAATAACTCTGTATTCAATTGGCTGAATGGAAAAGTGGAGTATGTAACAGAATGTAAAAAAGCTAAAGGCAGACAACCTGCAGATGTAACAACAATTTCATCAAAGAAGCTAATTCAAGGTTTTTGGAACCGGAGCACGTCGTCGACAAGTTTGTCAAAATTCATGGATGATGAACCATTAACACCTGTTGTCGCTTCAGCCTTTGACTTCCATTCCATTGCCTTCCTTTTCATTTCCTTACCTTTCTCCCCATCAATTAACTCTATCACAAGCTTCTCCACTTCATCTCTATTTGCATCACTTTCAATTTCCATGCCAACACCCCAATCAACGCAAGCAAACTTACAGTTAGTTTGTTGTTCGGAGAAGAAAGGCCAGCATAGCATTGGCACGCCGTTGGACAAGCTTTCAATGGTGGAATTCCACCCCATGTGACTTAAAAACCCTCCTATCGATGAATGCTTCAGGACTTTTTCCTGCGCACACCAGCTCGCCATCAGGCCTCTCTCTCTAGTCTCTTCAAGAAACTCTGGAGGCAAAACCGCTGATTCGCCCCTGACAAGATCAGGCCTGATTATCCATAAAAAATTCTTCTTGCTGTTAGCTAGTCCCCAAGAAAACTCCTCAAGTTGCTGTGGATTCATGACAGTGATGCTTCCAAAATTCACGTAGACAACAGAATTGGGATCCTTGGAGTCCAGCCATTGCAGGCATTCAGTCTCTTCTTTCCACAGACTGGATCCAATTGATGCTAGATGATCATTCTGTGTTTGATCAAGAAGCAAATTAAGAGGACCAACAGAATAAATCGGAGGAAACATAGATGAGAGAGCAACCAGAACATCATGATCTAAGTCATCAAAAGTATTCAAAAGAGCAGCTGAAGCTTTTGAAGCTCTATCAATTACTCTTATCACAAAGTTTAGCATAACGTCGTTTCGATCTGTTGTGCGAATGAAGGTCGGAAGGTCCTTCAGACGAATATCTTTCATTCCAGGAATCCAGTCTATTTTTGTCTCCAAATATCCATTTGTCATATCGCTTTCTTCTGCATCATTGATATCAAAGATAAAAACACGTTACATGAACAATTTACTTCGAAAAGATTCATGATAGTATGAAATTAGTAATAATGTATGAGTACGTACCTTTGAGTGGTGTGTAACCTCTTTCAACAAGATGTTTGTAATGTGCATAGCCAATGTGCCACATGCACTTGAAGTCCAGAAAGACGACAGGGATTTGAAGTTCCTCCTTCACATCAGAGCGAAGGACATGCCACATGCTACTATGCAAGTTACAGGCGGGACAACATTTGATGAATTGAGTTTGGCAAGAAGTTGGCGAAATGGGTCTAAGCAAGCCTTTGAGGTAGAGTCACAGAGAAATGAAATGTCTTGGGTAACATTAGCATCAAGCTGATCACCTAGACCATCTGGAATGGTTTCAAACTGGAAATCAGGCAAGACATCAAGGGAGTTACGGCCACCGGACTTGAGCAAACGTCTGTGATTGTATTCAGAGTTGACAAAGGTGATGTGAAAGCCTTTGTGATGGAGTAGTTTTGCTACTTTGAGCATAGGAGCTATGTGACCTTGAGCGGGATATGGGACGCACACGGCATGAGCCTTGGTGCTCTTTGGAAGAGATCCCATGTTTCTCACTGAGTTTTTGTATTTCACACCTTCTATGAGTTAGAAGACTGAATTTATTGGTCACCAGTTATACAAGGAATTGTGATTATTTCTTATATGGTCCAAAATCAACGGACTATGATATCCCTTATGAAGGGGATATCGATGAAATCTTTCTGTAGATAACGTAGGAGATGTTTGTTTTTTGAAAAGTAGTTTTCAAGAAATTATTTTAAAGAAAATTTGGCTTGGTTTTCAGGAAAGTGTTTTACTGAAAATTTTGGGGGGAAAACACTTTCCGGAAGTTGTGAAAAATTTAAAAATATCATTATTTGCTGATTATATCAAATTTAATCCTCAAACTTTTCATTGCTATATATATTTTGTTTTGAATATTTATATTTTAATTTCATCTCTTAAAATTTTATTTTTATATTAACTATGGTCCTTATTTTTATAATTGCTATTTGCTTTTTCCTTATCATTTTTTTATTGAAATTTTTTATTTATCAAATTTGGTCCTCATTCTTTTGATTGTTACTTATTTTATTTGAAATAATTAATGAAATTTTGATTATTATTATTTTAATTTCTTCATCTTTCATTTTTTTTTAATTTTTTAAATTTGATCTCTATTATTTTGATTATTATTTATTTTATTTGAGATAATTTATGAAATTATATATTTTTTTTCAATTTCATTCTCATTCAACTTTTTAATTTGTAAGATTTGTTCCTCATTATTTTAATAAACTTGAGAAAAATAAAATATTAATAAGTTATTTTTCAGCTCATTTTCCATAACATAACCAAACACTAGAAAATATTTCCAACTGATTTTTTATTACACTACCAAATATCAAAAAATACTTTCTCGAAATTCACTTTAAAAAAAAAAATATTTTCCAGTAAACAAATGGAACCGTAAGTGATAAAAAAATTACTGATGAAATCTGAATCTTACACTGAAATTTTTTTGTAATGGTAATTATATTGCACTGAGTTATTTATCATACAAGTTTATGCAATCAAGGAAATGGTGAGGCATCCTCACCAATACCTATGTCCTGGCCGGTGATTTGTTTTCTGGTGGATATACTAGAAGAACACTCGAAATAAGGTGGATAACTTATTGTTACTCTAATATAATAAAACAAAATAAAATAAGAGCTTGTAAATTATTGTTATTCGTAAGAGAATAAGGTGGATAAATTTGTAGCCTGTAACATTCCACGATATCAAACCTTTAACAACATGAGGTGGATAATTTATAAAATCGTGAAGGCAAAATTATGCTGACGTTTGATGGAAGAGAGAATAGTGTTGGTCAGGGTTTGTGATTGATATCTTATTTAATTTTTTATTGTAAAATTATTTTTAAATAAATTTAATTTTTTTTATTTTAAATTAATATTTATTGGTGTTTTCAGATCATTTTAATATACTAATATAAATAATTAATAAAAAATACTTTAAAAATTAATTATAATTACACTTTCGAGAGTGAATTATAACCATTGTAGTTTAATAAAAATAATATTTTTAAAAAAAAATATATTTTTTATTTTTAAAATTAAAAATAATTTATAATAAACTCGTTTGTGTCGTTGAATTATATATTCAAACGTACAAGACAGTGCTGATATCTTATTGGTTGTTGTGGACCTTCAGCCACTCACTGGCTAGTTTTGTCGCTAGCTACTGCATGACCTGTATAATTTCAAAAGAATTAAATTCTAGTAGTATGTACCCAGACATGGATTCCATTAAAAAATAACAAGCTCCTCTTCCTCCTCTGTCATTTTGCTAATTTAATATTGTTTTGGAAAGACATTCAATTTGTATGAATATTATTTAAGTTTGTTATTTTTTTTATGTTTAATAAAATTTTATTTGCATCTTTGGGACTTCCTGCCAGGACGTTCCTGGTAACGTGTTGTCGTTTCAATTCACTGACAGCAGCTGGCTAGCTTTGTCAGTCGAGGCCCAACCTGTGACGCTGGAAGTTATTTTAACAGCTGGCTAGTATTGTCGCTAGCTACTGCATGACCTCGATAATTTCAAAAGAAATAAATTCTAGTCGTATGTGCCCAGACTTGGATTCCATTAACAAATCTAAAACCCACGCTGGTACTGTAGTGCTTTAAGAAACAGTTTATTATTCGATTGATCCTATATTGTTTTTTAGTTAATTTATCTTTGGTTTTTTTCGGGATAGGATGATTTTTTTTAATTGAATTTTATATTTGATTTCATTACTAGTTATTTGATTTTTGAATTTGTTTTTTGAATTTAGTATTTATTTTTTAAGTTATTATTTATTTTGTTTTGAATCATTTTTTTAATTGATTGTTTTTTCAATTCTATCCCTAAACATTTATTTTCATTTATTTTTTGCGTCAAATTCGGTCATGTTTTTTTCTAATTACTTTTTTAAATGGCTGGTTTTTTAGAATTTCATGTATGAATATTTAATTTCATTTGATTTTTATGTCGAATTTAGTTCTAATTAATTTAATTGTTATTTTTTTGCATCGTTGTTTTTTATTGATTTCTTTTTCAATTTCATGTCTCGATATTTGTTTGGTTAAGAACTTGACTTCTTTACTTTTTTAGATTTGCCTTTAATGAGGTCACACCGGTCTCATTACCCGGTTCATAGATTTAAAAGATTATCACAAGTTGACTTTTATCTTTTATACAACATTTTTTTTTTAAAAAAAGTTAATGGTATTTTTTAAGTTTTTGTGTTTATAGCGTCATTCAAGTCACATGTATTGGGTTTGTTAGCTTAAGTTGGCTGTCGAGTTTGCTCGATGTTTTTTTTTTTTATTTGTTTTGGCTTTGACAAGTTATTTAACTTTATATTTTAAAATTCGCAATTAATAAAAATTTTAATAGGATTTGGATCCAAGTTTTCAAAAGTTGCAAGTTTTTAAAGATTTGATTGTATTTAGGATGTTTCTCCGAGTTTGCTTGGCTTGGCTTTTATATATGTTTTCAATTTCACCCCTATGATTTTTGTTATTTTTAAAAGTTGATTTTTATTCTTTTGATTTTTTGTTGCTTTTGCAAGTTTTTTTATTAATATATTTCTAGCGATCTCATCCTCTAAAATTAAGGGGGCGTTTGTTTAATGGAAAGTGATTTCTTGGAATGGATAAAACATTTTAGTTTGTTTTCAATAATTGTTTTTATATTTCACCCCCTTTAATTTTTTAATCTAAAAGTAATAAATCATATTACAAATGATTTTCGATTTCACCCCTATGATCTTTTAATTGCAATTTTTTTGAGGACATTTTTAATTTAATCTTTATTGGTTTTATTTTTCAAATTGAAGTGTCAAATTAGGAGATCGAAACCATAATTGAAAAGATGGTCAATCCAAGTAGAAAATATTAGAGTTTATGTTTGGATAATGCTTTATAGGAGTATAGGATTGCATATAAGACACCTAATGAGTATGTCACCTTCTAGTTGAGTTAGTACATATGGCTTATTAGGTTGTCAAGAGTTTCAACAAGAAGATGGACGAAAGTGAAGAACATAAGAAGTTGCAACTATTATAGTTAGAGGAAATCTGTAATGATGCATGTAAGAGTACAAGGATTTACAAGGAAAAGACGAAAGCTTTTCATGACAAAATAATATTTAGGAAAGAGTTTAAAATTGGTCAAAAAGTCCTTCGATACCACTCATGATTTTATTTGTTTCTAGGTAAGTTACATTCTCACTGTACTAGATATTTTATTGTTACTAATGTTTTTTCTTATAATGTAGTTGAAATTCAAAGTTTAATAACTTTAAAAACATTCAAGGTTAATGGCCATAGACTTAAGGCTTGTTATGAAGGATTCCAAGTAGAGAATGTGAGAACATTGAACAATGAGGATCCAATTTATACTAATTAAAGAAGGAAGCATTAAGTTGAGCTAACAACAATAAACAAAGATCCTCATTGGGAGGCAACTCAAAAGGAGTTTGTTTTTTTTTTTCTTCTTCTTCTTCATTTCTCATTTGTATTTTGGTTAGTTTTGCCTTTTGCATTTTACCTTACATTTGGGACAATATAAGTTTTAAGTGTGGGGGAGGGGATTTAGTTGTGTTTTAATTATATTTTGAATGTTTTGTTTTCAATTTAAAAAAATAGTTTTGCTTTCTTTTTTTGGTTCTTGTGGTTTTCGATGAAATTTGATTTTGTATGACATGATCAAGATTTAAGTAAGCTTGTAAAAATCATAACATGATTTGAACAACTAATTTTTCCAACTTGGAATTAATTATTCTAGTTATTTTCATTGAGGATGGTTGTGACTAAATTTGGTAGACCAGAAACCGATAAGAATTTAAGCCTTTAGTTATACCAATCTCATTATTTTCTTTCATGTGAGATGTTCTTCAATGGATTTGTTTCTGTAGAACTTGTCATGATTCTCATCAAGATCACATTGACACATGTAAGCATAAACATGATTAAGGCCCTCTTTGTTATAAGCTACATAAGCCAAATAGCCTACCTGGTAGTTAATTTTTTTCTTTGTTGAACCCTTTCAAGCTTTTTATTGGAAACCATTTTACAAGCTTCAAACCTGAAAAAAAGAATACCATTGCCCAAGTCATAAAGCTAGTGGAGCATTGTTCATTATTATGCTATGTATGGGTGTTCAAGAAATAAATGTGGGGGTGTCTAGATTGATGGTATGGCTATGCCTATGGAGCATATTTTCATTCTCAATTCATGTTGTTGATGTATTGAGTTAAAAAAAAAAAGATGGAGGAATTGTTGTTAATGTTATAAACTATTCATGTTCATAATTCCTCCTAAAAATCCAAAAAAGGAGTTTGTTCATACATGATATATACAAAGGTGCAAGAAAATAAAATGTGTTTCTTTTTAACAATCTCTTTTTAAATACAGGAGCTTTACATAGTTTAAATTATTTAAAGTCAAATTGAAAAAGCTACTAAATGGAGTGATTGATTTTACATGTCTTATATATTCGAGTTTGAGTTGATGTATTTTTATTCCTTGAGCCTCCTTACAAACCTTAAAAAGTCTTTATGATTTGAGTTATACATGGGATCCTAGTGGTGGAGAATAAGAAGATATGCAAGCCTATGGTAAAGGATTTCCATTAGAATGAATTTAAGTGAAACACATGCCTTTCAAACACATGAAAGTCGAGTGTTTATTTCTATAAAGGTCTACTTAATTAGCTTACTCTATCTTAGAATGAAAATTCTTGTTAATAATTATAAGTTGTCTAAGAATATTTTATTCATGATAGATTATTATTTTTTAAGAGCTTGGTTATTCTTTATTGATGGCATTGCAACCTTTAATTTTTTTTTTCATGGAAAGTGAATTTAAGTTTTCCTCAGGGACGAACAAAACTTAAATGTGGGGGAATTTGATGAGAATACAAATATCATATTTTTCTCTGTTAATGTGCAGTATTTTATAATTATTTGATGCCTAAATATACTCATTATTTTTATATTCTGATTTAGGGTCTAAATGGAGCCATTAATGGAAAAACAGAGTTAATTGGGTGATTCTAGGCAGTTTTAACACAACTTCATAATTAGGGTATAACTATTTCATCCAAGCCCTGATTGAGTTGATCCAAAATGCTATGGAACCCTAAGCAATAGATCTACAACTTTCATGTTTTGAGTTTGGAGAGATACTAACTATATCGAGTTTGCAATTTGGCATAAAGACATTGCACCTGTGTTGCTAATGTGCAGGAACATCCTTATACATGCAAATCTAATATGATGTGATTAATTTTTCCGAAGCTTCCAGACTTATACATGAATTATAGATGACAACATCACTTTTATTGTTATATTAAGACTCTATTTTATTATTTAATAATTTAATTGAATATTCAAATTTGGTGGTTATTATTATATAGTATTTTTAGAAGATTTTATAGACTTCTAAAATGAAAAAAAAAATTGTAAAGGAGAAAAAGGGAGATCATGTCGGATTTTGTCTCCCCTTTCTCTTTTATCTTCCTCTTCCCTCTTCCCTAATGTCTTTCTCTTCTTTATGATATTCATGATGGTATTGTGTAACTAAATTTGACTTGGTCGAAGGAAATGGAAGTCTTAGAATCAATACATTTGTAAGATCTAATTTGTTTTCATTGTTTAATGTATGCTTTGTGTATTGGATGTTCTTTGATGCCTATTTTTCATGATTGTCATGTTTGATTACTATGAGGCATCTGGTTTATTATTCATTGCAATCTACTACTATGTTAGATATTAAATCTGTAATTGCTTGATCTCTCTAATTTATAAAGGAATTGAGATTTAATAGTTTGTTGCGTTAGAAATTAGTAAATTTTAGAAAGAGGTTTTGACTAAATTAAATGTAACTGCTTAGACTTATGTTGGTTAGCTTCATCAATTTCTTTAATTTTTAAGGCTACTACTATATTAAATTTTAGTGCTTGTTTTAATTTGTCTAGTAGTTAGGATTAATTAGATTGCTTGTTTTCTAATTAACTACAACTAAGTAGAGATAATAAAATAGTTTTAATGATGAATATTCAAAGTGTAAATTGATATATATGCATCGATGATTAGTTATAAAATACTTTATGATTAATGTTGATTTAGACCAAGGTTACTTTTTTTTTAATTGATTTTGATATTTTAAATTGAATTCTTTTTTTTTTTTTTAAATTGCATTTGTTATAATATGGCTCCGTGAAGGAGTGAGTAGGGCAGGTCCATATCCAGTAAACTATACCAAAATTATTTTGTATCTAATTCTTCTAGAGAAATTGACCTGCAATAATACATAATTATTATATCATAAAAATGAAAATGACAAAAGAGAGAGAGGATTTTCATATATAGAAAAGGAAAAGGAAAGTGCCCTGCAATACATAATTGTAAATTATAGTTTCTTAAGTTTTGGGCTTCAGCCCCCATTTTTATTATTAAAAAAAGGGAGATATTTTATAGCATTTTCAAGAAGCCAATTTAAATATAAAACGTCATCCATGCTAATGCGAATGGATGATCAATAAAAAAGCTACTGGCAGACAACCTGCAGATGTAACAACAATTTCATCAAAAGAAGGTAATTCAAGGTTTTTGGAAGCGGAGCACGTCGTTGACAAGTTTGTCAAAATTCATGGATGATGAACCATTAACACCCGTTGTCGCTTCAGCCTTTGACTTCCATTCCATTGCCTTCCTTTTCATTTCCTTACCTTTCTCCCCATCAATTAACTCTATCACAAGCTTCTCCACTTCATCTCTATTTGCATCACTTTCAATTTCCATTCCAACACCCCAATCAACGCAAGCAAACTTACAGTTAGTTTGTTGTTCGGAGAAGAAAGGCCAACATAGCGTTGGCACGCCGTTGGACAGGCTTTCAATGGTGGAATTCCACCCCATGTGACTTAAAAACCCTCCTATCGATGAATGCTTCAGGACTTTTTCCTGCGCACACCAGCTCGCCATCAGGCCTCTCTCTCTAGTCTCTTCAAGAAACTCTGGAGGCAAAACCGCTGATTCGCCCCTGCCAAGATCAGGCCTGATTATCCATAAAAAATTCTTCTTGCTGTTAGCAAGTCCCCAAGAAAACTCCTCAAGTTGCTGTGGATTCATGACGGTGATGCTTCCAAAATTCACGTAGACAACAGATGCAGGCATTCAGTCTCTTCTTTCCACAGACTGGATCCAATTGATGCTAGATCATCATTCCGTGTTTGATCAAGAAGCAAATTAAGAGGACCAACAGAATAAATCGGAGGAAACATAGATGAGAGAGCAACCAGAACATCATGATCTAAGTCATCAAAAGTATTCACAAGAGCTGCTGAAGCTTTTGAAGCTCTATCAATTATTCTTATCACAAAGTTTAGCATAACGTCGTTTCGATCTAGACAACAATAACCTTTGTGTTGAGAATTGTAACCAAGAAAGATACACTCATTGCTATGACTTGAAAGTTTATCGGAGACATAAGACCCAAGATGAGGAAAACATGAACATCCAAAAACTCGAAGAGAGGAATAGGAAGGAGGACTGCTATAGAGACGAGTATGTGGAGTATCCCAATGAAGAGTGGGTGTGGGAAGAAGATTAATAAGGTAAATGGAGGTTAAAACAACTTCAACCCAAAGATTATGTGGAGTACCAGAAGTGAGAAGGAGACTACGAGTCATTGTAGCAATATGGCGGTGCTTACGTTCTGCAAGGCCATTTTGTTGTGGTGTGTGGGGGCAAGAAAATCTTTGTTGAATTCCCAAGGATTTACAATA
The DNA here is from genome assembly GCA_964019445.1 of Populus tremula. Classification (NCBI taxonomy): domain Eukaryota; kingdom Viridiplantae; phylum Streptophyta; class Magnoliopsida; order Malpighiales; family Salicaceae; genus Populus; species Populus tremula. The sequence continues at coordinate 10,800,420 of CAXHTJ010000009.1, read as the reverse complement.
ATGAGAAAATGCATTATTGACATATTCTGTCCCATTATCACTTTGAAGAAATTGAATGGTTTAGTGGAAGATGTTTTGAATCTTGGCAACTAAAGTTTGAAAATGAGTGAGGACTTCATTTTTGCAACGCATAGGGTAAATCCAAGCGTAACGTGATAATTCATCAGTAAATAGAACATAATATTTGAAACCACTTACAGAAATGGTAGAGGAGGACCAAACATCACTATGTATAATATGAAAAGGAGTGCTAGTAGTCTCTTTGGTGAAAGTAAAAGGTAATTGGTGAGACTTGCTAAGTGCACAGTCTCGACAAAAAGAAGGAAAAGACAATTTGGAATTAATTATAGGACTTAGATGTGCAAAGACATTTGATGATGGATGACCCAAACGATTGTGCTAGATGGAGGAGTGAATGGAAGCAAGGGCTTGTGGAGAAGTAGAGACGTTTGATAGATTAAGCGGATACAAACCATCTTTACAAGGGCCCTGAAACAATAGACATCCAGTGCGTAAGCAATAGATTTGATAGAAGTCAGGTGCAAAGAGAAAGAAAACATGATTATCTTTAGTGAAACGAGCAACATATAGAAGATTTTTACGAATAAATGGAATACGAAAGACATTTTGTAGAGTGAAGGTAGAAGAGCCTAATGAAAAGGGAAGGTTACCAGTATGGGAAACAAACATTGAGTCCCCATTACCCATATAGACATTATACGGCCCACCATAAGATTGAGAATTATTGATGGGCATGGCTGTCATGTGATGAGTTGCACCTGTGTCTGGGTACCAATTTGGATCAGCAACATAATGTACACCAGCAAATGGAGTGGCAGTGTTTGGACCAAAAAATCTATGTGGACATTGAGAAAGTCTGTTGTAACCCATTTCTGGGTCCCCACATAAAAAATAATAAAATTATAAAAAATATATTATCAAAAAATATAACAGTGAAAAAATGCCAGAGCGCCCTAAAAATGCTCAAAAATTGATTGAGGATGTTCAAAAATCAAAAATTAATTTTTGACAGTATATCATTGACTGATGAGAGCCCCGATGATAAAGAAAATTCAATTTGAGGAAGAAAAATGCAAAATCAGAAGTTTATGGACTCAATTAAATTTTATTGAAGGTTTAATTGAATTTATGAGTTTTAATTGCAAAAAAATTGATTTTGGAGTTAATTTGGGCTTTAATTAGAAGAAATTAATTTTCTGGGGTCAAATTATAATTTTTGGAAGTTAATTTGGTCAAATCAGGGGCTTAATTGCATAAATATTGAAGTTTAATGGCCAATTAGGGACTTAATTGAAGAAATCCGAGACCAAGGACTAAATTGTAAAACGCGCGCAAATGAGGGCCGAAATTTGAATCTGATGCTTTTGGCGCCTTTTCCTTTTAAATGAAACGGCGCGTTTTGACCAAAACGGCGCCGTTTCATTCACTGTTGCTAAAAAAAAAAAAAAAAAAAAAAACAGAAGCCCAAAACAGTGCCGTTTTGACGGCACTGTAGCTCTTCTTCTTCCCCTGGACGCGCGAGGCAGGGGAAGAAGAAGATTTTTTCTTCCCCTTTTCGCCTAATTTCTTTCCCGTTTTTCGCGCAATAAGACGCCCGCAATCACCCACTTGTCTCCTCCTTGTTATCCTTCTGAGTTGATAGTGGAGGGGCGGCCGACAGTGGCCGCCCCACCACGACACCGCCCCCCTGTTTTTGCCTATAAAAACAGGGGAGGGGCACTGAAAAAAAAAAAAAAAAAGAGAAGAAGAGAGAGAAAGAAGAGAAGAGACAGAGAGAAGAAAGCAGAAGAAGAAGAAGCAGAGAAGAAAGTCGAACATCACCACCGCAGGTAGCGTTTCCGTCGTTTTTTTTGTTCTGCATGCAGATTAATTAGCGAGTTACTGTGCTGTGCACAGTAACTCGCTAATTAATTCACGGTTACTGTGCATGTGCACAGTAACCCGCAGATTAATTCTCTGGTTACTGTGCACACAGTAACCCGGTTACTATGTGCACAGTAACCAGCCCATGCATTTGGGCCATGTTCGGCCCAGCCCATGTAAAAGGGCCAGGTTTGGCCCAGCCCATGCAATTGGGCCTGATCCGGCCCATAAAAAAAAAAAAAATATTATTGTTTTAAAAAATATTTATGATGTTCCATTTTTTATTTATGTTATTTTTATTAATATCGGGTAGTATTTTTATGTCGTAAAAATACAAATCGGGTATTAAAATACCCGGTTTTTGTCACAAACTTCCAAAAATACAAAAAAATTAAAAAAAACATTTTTGTGCATACGGCCAAGTGTCTCAAATCTAAAAATCATATCGTATTTTTCATATGTCAAAAAAACAATATTTTAGCATGCATTTTGGCTTTAATAACCAGTTTATTAAAGTCAAGAGAACATTGGCCAAAATCTCAAAAACAACAAAATATTTTATTTTGTTTGATTTTAGTATCAAGGATTATGAATTTATACGTAAATCGTATTCCTGATATTAAAAAGATATTTTCTTTTGATGACTTCGAATAGTTAGTTTTTTACCCGATGAAGATAAGGATCTCCTTACGGAGGAGGACTTTTCTTAAACCGTACACGAACCAACAATTCAAAAACCACAACATGATTTTAGATTTTATCAGACATTTAAAACAATGCAGCCTACCTTAGGTAGGGCGTAGTTGGGGTGCTAATACCTTCCCTTTACGCAACCAGTCTCCGTACTCGATCTCTAAAGACCAGTTAAGGTTTCTAGTAACCAGAATACTAGGTGGCGACTCCCAATCCATATTTTCACTTGTAGAGACAAGAATTCCTTGTCTCTCCTTATTTTGCCAGGAATAAATATTTCCGATTTTTTCCTTGAGGGTGGACGATCGCCGCGCCGTCGCACACGTGCGACAAAGTCCATGGTGACTTGAGTGACAATTTGGACACCATTGAGGTTCTGGGCCAAGAATACCATTTGGTGGAGGACGAGTAGCCCAAGCTGGTGAAGTAAATGGCCCTGATGGAGGCACATGTTGCTGTTGCATAGGAAATGAAAACCCAACTTGTGACTGTCGAGTGGCGCGCTGTTGAGAATAGCAACCACTTTTAAAGCGACCATTGTTAGGACGACCATTGGTGGGGAATTGATGACCAGTATTAGGGCGGTAATCACGACGGGTAGAGGGAGCATGAGTGTGATTGAAAAGAGTGATGGTTGTAGGAGAATTAACAGGACGAGATAGTTGAGCATCAAAAGAGAGAATTCGAGCCCGAAATTCAGTGAAATCTAGGAGCAGAGGGCAGTACGAAGCATGAGATAATCAGGGCCAAGACCATGAAGAGTGGTGATGACCAAATCCTCATCAGGAACAAGCTTATTAATAGAAATCAATGCATCAACAATTGATTTAGCATGACGAAGATAAGTATCAACATATTGAGTACCTTTATTGAGATCAAGAAGTTGCATTTTGAGATTGGTTGCACTTGCTACAAAATTTTGGGAAAAGTGACGTTCAAGACAGTCCCAAATTGCCTTTGATGTGTCGAAACCAATGGTAAGTTGTGCAATGTTTTCTGTTAGAGTGGTGGTGAGGATGCTAACAATTTGTTGGTCGATGATGAACCAACTAGCATGATCAGGATTAGAAATGGATCTTGCAGATTGAGTGTCAGAAGTAGAAGCAGAAGCAGTATTCAGGATGGTGAGAGATGGTTCAGGAATGGTGCCATCAACATATCCCCAAAGGTTGGCACCATGAAGATAAGGTTTGATTTGCCGAAGCCAAGTGAGATAATTGGTTTCAGTAAGTTTGGTGAATTGAGCAGTATTTTGAGAGAGAGTCGAAGAGATGGTGGCCATGAGAAAGAAAAAGGAAAAAGGAAGAGAAACGCTAAAAGAAGAGAAATAGGTGAGGATCGTACGTTTAGGATGATACCATGTAGAAAATAGTTTTTCTTATTGATTCAGTTTACAATAAACAGCTATATATATAGCAGAATTTGTTTGACTGTTACAAGAATTATAAATAGCATTAAAAACTATAATTACTAAGAATTAAAACTGATCTTCGGTTACTCAATCAGTTTTGATTGAGAAGAGTAAATCTCTCTTCAGTTACACAATCAGCAGAGGATATCTCTCTAATATGGATTGTCGCACCCAAAAAAAAAAATCTAATTTTTGTTTTGCGACATTCGACTGGCGACTTTCGTTTTGTTTTAAATGATTTGGTTCTTTGGAGTCGCCACCTAGTATTTTTTTTGTCACTAGGAACCGTAACTGGTCTTTCAGAGATTCTAAGGCAAGAGACTGGTTGCGTAAAGGGAAGGTACTAGCACCCCTAGTACGCCCTACCTAAGGTAAGCTGCTTGGTGTTTGGTTTGCTCTATGATCTATGGTGTTGTTGTTTTCTAATCCCGTCAATTTATTCTGAATAGAAATCTAAGGAGATTCCATGTGCTTTGAAAGCTCATTTTTCCCTTAGTATTTCAAGAGTTTGCGACTCGTAAATCGCAAGGAAAAGGAAAGAGAAAAAAGAAATCTAAGAAAATTCACAACTCTTAAAAAAAAACAATTTTATACTTTCACGACTCGTAAACCGTGGAGTAAAAAAAATTAAAATTTTGAAATGTCCTCGATTATAATCCAGGCTTCTTTCAAACATGTGTGCAGATTTATTACTCCCAATAATATTTTGGATGTTCATCTTTTTAAAGATTTCTTCATCCAAACATTAGCGGTGAATAATAAATGAAATTTCTCCTCCCAAAATAAGATTTTTATAGTTTTTGGAATATTGACCAACACCCTTTGGAGTTTTACAAACATGTTGTAAAATCCAGAAATGCAAGAAAATAATTTGTGTTTAAGAAATCTATGCGAAAACACATTTTCAAAACTTCCAATATTTTTTGTATATAAAAGGAACATTCAAAACATGTTAGAGTATTGGCGGTATGCAACACGCAAGAAAACATTTTTTTTTTACGAAAACGGGTATTTTAAACACTGAATTTGTATCTCCATAGTATAAAAAATACGAACCAATGTATATAAAAACAAATATATATATATATGAAAAGAAAACAACAATATTTTTTTTTTAGACTTTTCGGAAATTTTTTTATTTTTGTTTAATTTTTTTTTAAAAAATATATATATATACATGCATAATATAATAATATATTAATATAATATACTTTAATATTAATATATTAAGTGGGCTGGGCCGGACTCCAGCCCCAAAAATCGTTGGGCCGAACTCGGCCCAACAACAACCTACCTTGGTCTGGGCCGGACCCGCCCAGACCGCCGGGCTGGGCCAGAATCCCCCTGGCCCATACCCATATCACTGGGCCAGACCCTGTCTGGCCCAACAGAAAAAAAAAAAAGAATGAACGGGGGGGGATTATTTCCCCCCCCGCCTCCTGCATGCAGAAACGATTCTGCATGCAGGAGGCAAAAACTTGCGCCCGGATTAACAAGAAAATGTGCAGGGGGAGGAGATGTACCTGGCGCGGCGGAGACGATGGCTTGCTGACGGTGCTGTGGTGTCGTGGCGCACGGACGGCGTCTCCAGGCGGCGCTACGGATGTTTTCCAACTGTTCGTCGTCGTTCACCCGATTCGTTACTTCTGTTTTAGCTTCTTGAGTTCCCTCTCGGTTTCAACTATCCCAAGCTTCTCCACTTTGAGTTTTCGGTGGTTGTTTCTTAAGTTCGGTGGGTTCTCTCTCCTTCGGTCTCTCTCTCTCTCCTTTTGTCTTGGTTTTTTCTTTCTTTTTCCTCCTCCTTCTCCTCTTTTTCTCTCTGTCCCCTGTTTACTCTGTTTCTTCTCTATTTGTAGTGATACCGGGGCATGGCTGCATAGGGAGTGGGGCGCGCTGGTCGGCAGGCGCCGCTGCCAAGGTGGGTTTCCCTCGGTTTCGGTGGCGCGGCGGGCGGTCGGCCATTGGCTTCGGCTTCGGTGGTCCCAAGGAGTGGAGCGTCGGGTCAGGGCACGTGAGGAGAGAGGCGGGAACAAAAACCCCGGTTTTCCTCTTCCCTGCTACGCATGCGGGGGGGAAGAAGAAAGGGAAACAGTGCCGTTCAAAACGGCACCGTTTGCTCTTTTTTTTTAAAAAAAAAAAAAATGTATGAAACGGCATCGTTTTGGAGAAAACGCGCCGTTTCATTCAAATGTGGTGCCAGAAACGCGCCAATGTTCACATCAGTCCCCCAATTATTTTTGTTCCTTTCAATTGCGTCCCTGCCCATTTCGGTCCCCGTCCCCATAGTTGACCGCGTTTTCTACTTTGGTCCTTGGCTTCTGATTTATGCAATTGAGCCGTTAATTGATCAATAAACTTCCAATTTCTTCAATTAGACCCCTGAATCAATTCCAAACAGCCCCCTCTATCTTTGGGCCTTTTTCAAATTGGTCCCTGGTTTCGGATTATACGAGGTCCCATCCGACGACCTCCAAATAGTGAAACACGAGATCCCTTCTGGCGATCTCCTTTAAGCAACTTGGAATCCCATCTGGCGATTCCTTTTAACAAACATGGAATATGAGGTCCCATCTAGCGACCTCCAACATAGTGACATACGAGATCCCTTCTGGCGATCTCAAACAACTTGGAATCCCATCTGGCGTTTCCTTATTACCAACATGACATATGAGGTCCCATCTGGCGACCTCCAAATAGTGAAACGAGATCCCTTCTGGCGATCTCAAACAACTTGGAATCCCATCTGGCGATTCCTTTTAACCAACATGAAATACGAGGTCCCATCTGGCGACCTCCAAATAGTGAAACACGAGATCCCTTCTGGCGATCTCAAACAACTTGGAATCCCATCTGGCGATTCCTTTTATTCAAAGCTGAAATATGAAGTCCCTTCTGGCGACCTTCATCGAAATACGAGATCCCTTCTGGCGATCTCTTTTAACCAAACAACTTGGAATCCCATCTGACGATTCCCTTTTACCATTGCTATCGATGTCGTTCTTCCTGCTGGCAGGATTTGAAAAATATTATCTTCTCTTCTTGTTGTTCTAGAATCAACTCAATGATTCTTTCTTCGTCCACAATCTTGTTGGAATGCACTAAGATCTCCTCCTGTAACGATAAAAAACATACATGCAATGATTTATGATTAGATGCAATGCATGCATTCGTACCTGGTTTTGAAACATAGGCCCCATCCTCTTTTCTAGTTCATGAGACTCTCTCGTAACATGAGCTTGCTTTTGAAGTCGTATGCTGGATTCATCTCTCGTGTTGCCTTTTTTACTTATCATATTCTTGGAGAAGAAGTCTTTGACTTTCCTCAAGTAGTCCTTTTCTCAAAATGTAAGACTTGTTATTGCCTTTTTGTCATGCTTTTGTCAAATGCTTTAGCTTGGTTTTCAAATCTATAGGCTTCCGTAAAACTTTTCATAAAAACATCTTGTATTGCCCCCAGTGTAGGGGTGTGATCCTAGTTTGAGCTTTTATATAGAGAAGAAATTCGTTCAGTCGATGCTAAACTTTTTAATGAGTGATGAGATGCACTGTTGGGATTAATGCAAAAATGATTGTTGTGAGATCAATGCACAAAAGGAAAGAAATCAATGGCCAAACTTTGCTTTATTGATTTAGGGGCCTACATCAAGCATAATATCTTTTTACAGAGTCAGAATTCACAGGTCGAGCTAGGTCTTCTCCATCCATTCTAGCTAACTTCAACGCTCCTCCTGAGAATGCCTTTGTTACTACATAAGGACCCTCATAATTTGGTGCCCATTTGCTTTGATCATCTCCGGGTAATGACAATATTTTCTTCAATACTAGATCCCCTTCTTGAAACAACCGCGGTCTAACCTTCTTATCATACGCCTTAGCCATTCGTTTCTGGTAAAGTTGGTGATGACATATTGCGGCCATCCTCTTTTCACTGATCAGGTTCAGTTGCTCGTGTCTCACTCTGGCCCACTCGGCCTCTTCTAACTCAGAATCTATTAACACTCTTAACGACGGGATTTCCACTTCCAAAGGCATCACTGCCTCCATACCGTACACCAAAGAATATGGGGTAGTCCCTGTCGAGGTTCGAACTGCGGTGCGATATGCATGAAGGGCAAATGGCAACATCTCATGCCAATCCTTATAGGTGACTACCATCTTCTGAATAATCTTTTTGACATTCTTGTTAGCAGCTTCTACCGCCCCATTCATCTTTGGTCTATATGGCGAAGAATTGGAATGCTTGATTTTCCATTTAGTGCAGAGCTCTATTATCATCTTGCCGTTGAAATTCTGGGCATTATCAGTTATAATCTTTTCTGGTGGACCATACCGACATATCAAATCTCTCTCAATAAATTTCTTCACCACTTTTTGTGTCACATGAGCAAATGACCCGGCTTCTACCCATTTTGTGAAGTAGTCAATAGCCACGAGGATAAATCTATGACCATTGCTCGCTTTTGGGTTTACAGGTCCAATCACATCAATTCCCCACATCGCGAAGGGCCATGGAGATGTTAAGTTAAACAGAGGAGCTGGTGGCATATTGACCTTGTCACTGTAAATTTGACATTTGTGACATTTTCTGACATAGTCGATACAATCTTTTTCTAGTGTCATCCAAAAATAACCAGCCCTTTGGATTTTCCTTGCCATCATATGCCCGCTAGCATGGGTTGAGCAAATCCCCTCATGGACCTCTCTTAATGCCTTTCTAGCATCTGCCTCATCCAAACACCTTAACAGGGTTCCATCAAATGATCTTTTATATAAAATCTCTCCATCTAAATAGAAGTCTATAGCCAACCTTCTCAAGGTTTTCTTATCCGTTTTAGAAGCTCCCACCGGATATTCCTGATTCTGCACAAGATTCTTGATATCGTAATACCAAGGTTGTCCGTCCATCTCTCCTTCAACTAAACAACAGTGAGCTGGATCATTTCTAATATCAATGTGTACCGGTTGTACCTTGCACTTGAGGTCAATGGTAGTCATAGCAGCTAGTGTGGCCAAAGCATCCGCAAAATGGTTCCCCTCCCTTCCCAGATGGGTGAATCTAATTTCTTCAAATTCCTTTGCTAGCATGGATAGGTATTCCTGGTACGGCCTCAACTTTTCCTCTTTGGTTTGCCATTCCCCTTTGACCTGGCAGATGATCAACATTGAATCCCCATATACATCTATCTTCTTTATCTTTAACTCCAATGCTGCTTCTAAACCGAGTATACAAGCTTCATACTCAGCTGTATTGTTGGTGCACTCGAAATGTAGTTTGACCGAAACTGGGTATTGTTTCTTATTAGGAGAGATTATTACCGCCCCTGCCCCGTTACCATATACATTTACTGCCCCGTCAAAAAACATGGTCCACCAATCTGTCTTCTCTTCTTCCTTTTCTATTGACAATATATCTTCATCAGGGAAATCAAAATCCAAAGGTTCGTAATCTTCAACAGCATTATCGGCCAGATGGTCTGCGATTGCACTCCCTTTTACGGCTTTCCTTGTCATGTACACTATGTCATATTCTGCTAATAAAACCTGCCACCTTGCAATTCAACTTCTTGAAATTCGACTTGAGAGAAAAAGGCTTATTACAAATATACCTCAGGGGATCCAATTTTGAAATCAACCAAGTGGTATAGTATAACATGTAATGTCGCAACCTCTTTGCCGCCCACACCAACACACAACAAAGCCTTTCTATCTCCGTGTATCTGGACTCACATTCAGTGAATTTCTTACTCAAGTAATAAATAGCTCTTTCCTTCCTTCCGGTTTCATCATGCTGACCCAATACACATCCCATGGCTACTTCAGTTACGGTTAGATATAATACTAGAGGTTTTCCTGATACAGGAGGAACCAGTAAAGGTGGATTTTGTAAATAATGCTTGATTTTATTGAATGCCTCCTCACACTCCTCATTCCAGGTTCCAGGATTCTTTTTCCTTAGTAGTCGGAATATAGGCTCGCATGTTGTTGTTAGCTGAGCTATAAACGAGCAATGTAATTCAACCTTCCCAAGAATCCTCTTACTTCTTTCTCCGTCTTAGGGGATGACATAGCTGAATGGCCCTTACTTTATCTGGATCCACCTCTATACCTCTATCACTTACCACAAATCCCAACAGCTTGCCCGATTTAACTCCGAATGAACATTTTGCAGGATTAAGCCTTAGTTCATACTTCCTCAACCTCTCAAATAACTTCCTCAAAACTTCCACATGATCTGTCCCTTTTTAGACTTGGCAATCATATCATCTACATACACCTCAATTTCTTTGTGCATCATGTCGTGGAATAGAGTCACCATTGCTCTTTGATATGTTGCACCTGCGTTCTTTAACCCAAATGGCATGACCTTGTAGCAGTAGGTCCCCCAAGGTGTGACAAAAGTTGTTTTCGCCTTATCCTCTGAAGCCATTTTTATTTGGTTGTATCCTGAAAAACCATCCATAAAGGAATAAGTGGAACTTCGGGCAGCATTATCCACTAAAACATCTATGTGTGGTAGAGGAAAATCATCCTTAGGGCTAGCTCTATTCAAATTCCGAAAATCCACACAAACTCTAATCTTCCCTTCCTTCTTAGGCACCACAACAATGTTAGATACCCATTGTGGATATCTAACTACTTCTAGAAAGCCAGCATCCCATTGCTTTTCGAGTTCTGCCTTGACCTTGATCCAGACGTCCGGGTGGGCCCTCCTCAGTTTCTGCTTGACTGGCTTATAACCTTCTTCCAACGGTATCTTGTGTTCTACAATACTTGTATCCAAACCGGGCATATCTTCATAGGACCAAGCAAAGACATCTGAATATTCTTGTAATAGGGTGATCATTTTTATCCTTTGTTCAGAAGTAATTAAGGTACCTATTTTCAACTCTTTCTTGAGCTGACCATTGCCCACATTGATGGTTTCGAGTTCCTCGGCGGCAGGCTTCCAAGTCTGTTCCTGTTGTTCTACTAGCCTGGTGAATTCACTGATATTGCTTTCATCCCACTCTTCTTCTTCCATAGCTATTACATGCTCGTTCAAGTTTGGCCATTTATTCTTGATGCTAAATGTATGTGATGTTGTAGGAGATCCGCTTTCAGGATTCATTTTGAAAACCACTGGAGCTTCTTGGGTCACCCAATTCTAAAACTTTTCACCTTGAGCCAACTTGCGCACAAAGGTCTTGGCGGAGACTTCTTCTAGTGTATGGATTGTCAGTTGTGGCAGCACTTCATCTTCTTTTCCCGCTATTTCTTTCGCATCACCTTTTTCCTTCTCCTTCCTTCCCTCCAAGGTGTTTATGCTCATATTTGCCAGCTCTAGACCCAGGCTTTCAGCTCCCTTATCATGTTGCACTATGTATGCAGCTCTTGGGAATGATACGCTAAGGGGAGGTATTTCCAGCTGTTCTTCTTCAAGATCTCTTCCTTTAATTCTAGCCATCCTTCTTGTCCTTCTCCGATCAGCAGCCCAACGATAATCCTCTTGGTTAGGTTGATATCCTAGCCCAAATCTTTGATCAGCTTTCTCTTCCTTGTCGGATTAGCCCCTTCTGGTATTCCGCAAGCGAGGTTATATCGACGTGGGACCCCACGGTTCAAGAAACATAGACTTGCCATCCTTGCTGCTTCTGAGATCCTTGGCCTTCTTAGCACGGTGTTCTCTGGTACCCAGTCAGTGTTTCACGATCTCAAAAGCATGGATATTGTTATCCTTGCAATCCTCCGCTTCGATGAAAGGCACAGCCACATTCTTTGTCATGGCTATTGCCTCCTCAGCCCTGACGGTTACTAACATCCCATTCATGATGTACTTCAGACATTGGTGTAATGATGAAGCTACTGCCCCCGCTGCGTGGATCCAAGGTCTTCCCAACAACATACTATAGGAAGGGTGAATATCCATAACCTGAAGTGTCACTAGGAACATTTGCGGTCCCACATATAGCTCCACTTCTAAAGTCCCAAGTATTGGCCTAGGTGAGCCATCATATGCTCTGCCATCATAGTACTTGGCTTCATATGAGATTCATCAATCGCATTTCCTCCAGAATGTGCTTTGGCAATACGTTCAGGGCCGAGCCATTATCAACGAGCACCTTCCCTACGAGGCAGTCTTTGCACCTAACCGTAATGTATAAAGGCTTGTTGTGTCCGGTACCTTCAGCATCAAGCTCATCAGCCGTGAAGTAGAGGTAATTAGTTGCATGGATCCTCCCCACTAAATGCTCCATAGTTTTATGCTCAATTTCCTGGGGTACATATGCCTCATTTAATACCTTTTGCAAGGCACTTCGATGCGGCTCAGAGCTGAGTATCAAGGACATAAGGGAGATCCGAGCTGGAGTCTTTTTTAGTTGATCCACTATGCAATATTCGCTATGCTTGATCAACTTCAAAAATTCATTCGACTCCTCTTCCGTTACTGGTTTATTAACTTCTGGTGCTTTGTCCAGATCTACCACTTATTTACCCTTTTCCTTCCTCCATTTCTTCAGGCGTAAAGCAACGACCACTTCTGGTCAAACCACTTATCTCCGTCTGGAACAAAGGAAGAGGAGCTCAAACGTTGGAGGCATACCCATAATTGTACGGCATGGCATTGTGATTCTCTTTTGTGCAGGACGGTTTAACCAAGATCAGCCTTGGGGGCCCATTAGCAGTCTGTTGAACCCTGCAAACTCCTGCCATCTTATCTTGACCTTCCATCATACTTACTTCACACCTGCTCTCCATGGGTTCAATCCTCAATTGTCCCATCCTCAACATTTTAGCGATCTTTCCACAAAACTCGGTGCAATCCTCAATGTGATGTCCATCTCTTCCATGGAACTCACAGTAGTCACTTCTCTCCAATTGGCTTACTCCCTTCGCCGCTAGAAATCCTGATTGTACTAACATGTCGTACAACCTTTTCATCGGCACCTTCAACACCTTGCATTGATTTCCCACTTCGATCATGCCTATTCCGCCACTGTTTGGAACATGTTTAGGCAATGGGTTTGAATTAACATTGGGCTTGTCTTCGAAGGATACCCATCCTAACTTAATAAGTTCCAATAACCTCTTCTTGAATGCATAGCAGGTTTCAATCCCATGCCCGGGATTACCCCCATGGTACTCGTAAGTCAAATCGGGCTTGTACCAAATTGGGAATGTTGGTTGTAGTGGTAGTGTAGGGATAGGAGCTATTTGTCCAATGCTCAAAAGTTTGGCATACATGTCCTTCAAAGGCATGGGTAACGACGACAGTTGTTTTGAAGTGTATCCTTTGTGGGGTCTTTGGTAGTGATTTTGGTAGTTTGGTTGGTTATTTGTTCGATTAGGTGAAAAAGGTTGGTTAAAGTTTATGCGTGAGAATTGAGAGGTAGGTGCTTGTGGACTGTGGATATTTACTTTTTTGCCTTTGTACCCGCCTTCCAAATTGTTAACGTCCCCTTCTCTTTTCCTTCCAATAAAACCTTTCTTCTCTAAAGGCTCCGCTATGCGCCCAGCTTTAATTCCTTGCTCTATCCTTTCCGCCACACGTACAACATCATAGAAATGTTGAGATGAGCTACCCATTAAATGCTCATAGTAGGGTGCCTTGAAGGTATTGGCGAACAAAGTCACCATCTCCATTTCTATCAAAGGGGGTTGAACATAAGCCCTCACTGACTCTTGGCTTCTCTTTTCCATTGACATAAGGCTCGTTCGATCTGGAGCAATTTCCAAATTGAACTTGTATTGCTTCAGGAAAGCCTCCACTAAATCCTTCCATTTCTTAATCTTGGCATTATCCAGCCTCATGTACCAACTTAGCGCAGACCCTGATAGACTGTCTTGGAAAAAGTAGATCAGTAACTTATCGTCATGAATCACCTCAACCATCTTATTGTAATAAGATCGAAGGTGAGTGTTTGGGCATTCCAACCCAGTGTACCTTATAAACTCTGGTATCCTAAAATCTTTTGGTACTGTGATGTTTGGTACCAAGCATATTTCCGATGCTCGCATGGGGTCAAACCAGTTATTTCCCTCGACTGCTCTTAACCTTTCTTGCAAAGCTGATATCTTGTCATCGTTCATAAAACCATTGGACCTATTATCAGAGGGCCCCTCAGCTGTTAAATCTACAGTGACGTGAGCTTGAGGGGGCTGAATGGGAATGGCAGGTGCAAAGTGCTGCCCCGTCACTGGGAACAAACTGCATGCCCCCAAGTTGTCTTACCACTAAAGCCGGAGCATAACTCACATAACCCGTAATCCCCACCAAGGGTACCCAACGCCTTTGTCCACAACTCATTAGGACCTTCACTGTCGTTACCCATGGGGCTCTCCATTTAAAATCGCTATTAGGTAAACCTTCTAATTTATCAACCCAACCCTGGTTGTCTAGATCTCCCCATTCTTCTTCTTCTACTAACTTTAGGGGTTTTTGGGTGAACCACCAAAAATTATTGAAGACAGGTTTCTTTGTTTCGATATGGCTAACCATCCAAATATACAACAGTTGCGTGCAGCATCTCATTGCTCCTTTTCCAGCCCTCCTACAATGGTTAAGTGTCAAAAATGTTTCGGCTAAAATAGCAACCACTGGATTGATCTGTGTGTTCTCATACTCCACATAAGCAGCAGCGGCCTCCAAACTTACTAAACCAGTCTGACTTGGGAACAACACAAGGCCAAATATACCTAAGGCAATCAATCTCTCTTTTTCTACTCCTGACTTCTTTTCCAACTCTAGCATCCTCCATTTCAAACCGGTACCATTCTTTTCCAGAAACTTTTCCAAGTTGGAGATTCTGAGCAGTTTTGACAGCTCAGGGATGATCTTGTCGGACCTCAAAGGAGAATAAATCCGATACAGGTCGTTGGGAAACTCGGTCAACAATCCATATTCCTCAATCGTGGGGCACAAGTCTATGCTTCCAAAGGAGAAACATCGGTAGTCTGGATCCCAAAAATGAACTAAGGCTCGCACAGCTGGGCTTAAAACTTCTACCTTTGCGATTTCCATCAAACGTCCGTATTTCCTAAAAAATGCATCTTTATCCACATTCTGAAAATGAGTCGTTAACTTGTTCACCTCATTCAATATGCAATTCAGGTTCTTGATTGGTGACATCTTCTTAGCATCGCTTCTAAGGCAGTCTCCTTCAGTCAATTGTGACAGTTCAGAATTCTTTCCATACTCTACGATGGAAGATTTATGATGGTCATTTCGTTCACAAATCCTGCAATTCAAAATGCATGGGGGTTTAGTCTTGTTTTGATGCAAAATATATCGGAACATACACCCTAAGGATAGGTTCTAGTTCTTTTACGTGAGACATAGGGTAGGTTTACTACTAGGTCTCTAAAAGAGGGTCTCTTGCTGTTCCAGTGACCACCCTCGTAAAGGCGATATGGAGGTCCAGCAGATAGTGGGATGGCACGTGTACCAATCACAATCAGTCTAAACACTCAGCAAAGAGTTGGGGTTTACACAAACTTAAACCTTGACTCAAGTCATAAGGCAAGCTGCTAGTCCCCCACTTAATCTTAAAGTTACATGTGTGTGCCCTCAAAACATAATAACAATAATAAAGTGATGCATGACCATGCCATGTATGATAGAATGTAAAGATGTATGCTAAAGCTTTTAAACAAAGCAATAAGAAAACAAAAACCAATAACACATAGCATAAACAAACAAAAAAATCAAGCTTAGTCCAAGGGTCCCCAGTGGAGTCGCCATTCTGTCGCACCAAAAAAAAAAATCCATTTTTTGTTTTGCGACATTCGACTGGCGACTTTCGTTTTGTTTTAAATGATTTGGTTCTTTGGAGTCGCCACCTAGTATTTTGGTCACTAGGAACCCTAACTGGTCTTTCAGAGATTCTAAGGCAAGGGACTGGTTGCGTAAAGGGAAGGTACTAGCACCCCTAGTACGCCCTACCTAAGGTAAGCTGCTTGGTGTTTGGTTTGCTCTATATGTCTATGGTGTTGGTGTTTTTAATCCCGTCAATTTATTTTGGATAGAAATATAAGGAGATTCCATGTGCTTTGAAAGCTCATTTTTCCCTTAGTATTTCAAGAGTTTGGCGACTCGTAAATCGCAAGGAAAAGGAAAAAAAAGAAATCTAAGAAAATTCACAACTCTTAAAAAAAAACAATTTTATACTTTCACGACTCGTAAACCGTGGAGTAAAAAAATTAAAATTTTGAAATGTCCTCGATTATAATCAAGGCTTCTTTCAAACATGTGTGCAGATTTATTACTCCCAATAATATTTTGGATGTTCATCCTTTTAAAGATTTCTTCATCCAAACATTAGCGGTGAATAATAAATGAAATTTCTCCTCCCAAAATAAGATTTTTATAGTTTTTGGAATATTGGCCAATACCCTTTGGAGTTTTACAAACATGTTGTAAAATCCAGAAATGCAAGAAAATAATTTGTGTTTAAGAAATCTATGCGAAAACACACCTTCAAAGCTTCCAATATTTTTTATATAAAAAGAACATTCAAAACATGTTAGAGTATTGGCCGTATGCAACACGCAAGAAAACATTTTTTTTTTTACGAAAATGGGTGTTTTAAACACTGAATTTGTATCTCCATAGTATAAAAAATACAAACCAATGTATATAAAAACAAAATATATTATATATATATATATGAAAAGAAAACAACAATATTTTTTTTTTAGACTTTTCGGAAAATTTTTTATTTTTTTATTTTTAAAAAATATATATATATATATATATACATGCATAATATAATAATATATTAATATAATATACTTTAATATTAATATATTAAGTGGGCTGGGCTGGCCCAACTAACTGGGCCGGACTCCAGCCCTAAAAATCGTTGGGCCGGACTCGGCCCAACAACAACCTACCTTGGTCTGGGCCGGACCGGCCCAGACCGCCAGGCTGGGCCAGAATCCCCCTGGCCCATACCCATATCGCTGGGCCAGACCCTGTCTGGCCCAACAGAAAAAAAAAAGAATGAACGGCGGCTCCAGGCGGCGCTACGGCTGTTTTCCAACGGTTCGTCGTCGTTCACCCGGTTCGTTACTTCTGTTTCAGCTTCTTGAGTTCACTCTCGATTTCAACTATCCCAAGCTTCTCCACTTTGGGTTTTCGGTGGCTGTTTCTTAATTTCGGTGGTTTCTCTCTCCTTCGGTCTCTCTCTCTCTCCTTTTGTCTTGGTTTTTTTTTTCTTTTTCCTCCTCCTTCTCCTCTTTTTCTCTCTGTCCCCTGTTTACTCTGTTTCTTCTCTATTTATAGTGATACCGGGGCATGAATGCATGGGGAGTGGGGCGCGCTGGTCGGGCGGTCGGCAGGCGCCGCTGCCAAGGTGGGTTTCCCTCGATTTCGGTGGCGCGGCGGGCGGTCGGCCATTGGCTTCGGCTTCGGTGGTCCCAAGGAGTGGAGCGTCGGGTCAGGGCACGTGAGGAGAGAGGTGGGAACAAAAACCCCGGTTTTCCTCTTCCTTGCTACGCATGTGGGGGGGAAGAAGAAAGGGAAACAGTGCTGTTCAAAACGGCACCGTTTGGTCTTTTTTTTTTAAAAAAAAAAAAACTGTATGAAACGGCGTCGTTTTGGAGAAAACGCGCCATTTCATTCAATTGTGGCGCCAGAAACGCGCCAATGTTCACATCAGTCCCCCAATTATTTTTGTTCCTTTCAATTGCGTCCCTGCCCATTTCGGTCCCCGTCCCCATAGTTGGCCGCGTTTTCTACTTTGGTCCTTGGCCTCTGATTTATGCAATTTAGCCCTTAATTGATCAATAAACTTCCAATTTCTTCAATTAGACCCCTGAATCAATTTCAAACAGCCCCCTCTATCTTTGCGCCTTTTCCAAATTGGTCCCTAGTTTCGGATTTTCACAATTAAGCCCCTAATTGGCCATTAAACTTCAATATTTATGCAATTAAGCCCCTAATTTGACCCAATAAAATCCTAAAAAATATATTTTGGCCCCAGAACTTAAATTTCTTCTAATTAAAGCCCAAATTGACTTAAAAATAAATTTTTCTTGCAATCAAATCCCCTATAAATCCAATTAAAAATCTAATTAAGTCCATAAACATCCAAATTTGGGCTTTTCTCCTCAAAATAAATTTTCCTTCTAAACAGGGCCCTCATCCTTCAAGAATATACTGTAAAAAATCAAATCTTTGTATTTTTATACTCCTTGACCAATTTTCTAACCATTTTCTGAATGCTTCTGTCTTCTGTTATTTTTCTACCCTCCTTTACTATTTATTTCATTTTTATTTTTGAGGGATCCAAAAATGAGTTACAACATGGATGATCAATAAAAAAGCTAAAGGCAGACAACCTGCAGATGTAACAACAATTTCATCAAAAGAAGGTAATTCAAGGTTTTTGGAAGCGGAGCACGTCGTCGACAAGTTTGTCAAAATTCTTGGATGATGAACCATTAACACCCGTTGTCGCTTCAGCCTTTGACTTCCATTCCATTGCCTTCCTTTTCATTTCCTTACCTTTCTCCCCATCAATTAACTCTATCACAAGCTTCTCCACTTCATCTCTATTTGCATCACTTTCAATTTCCATGCCAACACCCCAATCAACGCAAGCAAACTTAGAGTTAGTCTGTTGTTCGGAGAAAAAAGGCCAGCATAGCATTGGCACGCCGTTGGACAGGCTTTCAATGGTGGAATTCCACCCCATGTGACTTAAAAACCCTCCTATCGATGAATGCTTCAGGACTTTTTCCTGCGCACACCAGCTCGCCATCAGGCCTCTCTCTCTAGTCTCTTCAAGAAACTCTGGAGGCAAAACCGCTGATTCGCCCCTGACAAGATCAGGCCTGATTATCCATAAAAAATTCTTCTTGCTGTTAGCTAGTCCCCAAGAAAACTCCTCAAGTTGCTGTGGATTCATGACAGTGATGCTTCCAAAATTCACGTAGACAACAGAATTGGGATCCTTGGAGTCCAGCCATTGCAGGCATTCAGTCTCTTCTTTCCACAGACTGGATGCAATTGATGCTAGATGATCATTCTGTGTTTGATCAAGAAGCAAATTAAGAGGACCAACAGAATAAATCGGAGGAAACATAGATGAGAGCAACCAGAACATCATGATCTAAGTCATCAAAAGTATTCACAAGAGCTGCTGAAGCTTTCGAAGCTCTATCAATTATTCTTATCACAAAGTTTAGCATAACGTCGTTTCGATCTGTTGTGCGAATGAAGGTCGGAAGGTCCTTCAGACGAATATCTTTCATTCCAGGAATCCAGTCTATTTTTGTCTCCAAATATCCATTTGTCAAATCGCTTTCTTCTGCATCGTTGATATCAAAGATAAAAACACGTTACATGAACAATTTACTTCGAAAAGATTCATGGTAGTATGAAATTAGTAATAATTTTATCAAGTACGTACCTTTAAGTGGTGTGTAACCTCTTTCAACAAGATGTTTGTAATGTGCATAGGCCAATGTGCCACATGCACTTGAAGTCCAGAAAGAAACGACAGGGATTTGAAGTTCCTCCTTCACATCAAAAGCGAAGGACATGCCACCATCCGCTACTATGCAAGTTACAGGTGGGACAACATTTGATGAATTGAGTTTGGTAAGAAGTTGGCGGAATGGGACTACGCAAGCTCTTGAGATAGAGTCACAGAGAAAAGAAGTGTCTTGGGTAACATCAGCATCGATCTGATCACCTAGACCATCTGGAATGGTTTCAAACTGGAAATCAGGCAAGACATCAAGGGAGTTGCAGCCTCTGGACTTGAGCAAACGTCTTTGATTGTATTCAGAGTTGACAAAGGTGATGTGAAAGCCTTTGTGATGGAGTAGTTTTGCTACTTTGAGCATAGGAGCTATGTGACCTTGAGCTGGATATGGGACGCACACAGCATGAGCCTTGGTGGTTTTTGGAAGAGATCCCATGTTTCTCACTCTCTGAGTTTTTGTATTTCACACCTTCTATGAGTTAGAAGGCTGAATTTATTGGTCACCAGTTATATAGGGAATTGTGATTATTTCTTATATGATCCAAAATCAACACGCATGAGTTTTTCCTCTTTTTTTAAATACACTTTAGTTATAAAAATGATTAATTAGTTTGCAAGTTTATTTGCATCATATATTAAATATTACTTTCCATATTAATTAACATTAAGTTTTTTTTTTTTTTCATATTGCAAAGTTATGCTAACCTTTGATGTAAGAGAGAATAGTGTTGGTCAGGGTTTGTGATTGATCGTGGTAGCCATGAGAGTAAACTATAAATCTTCATTTTAGTTTCATAAAAATAATATAAATTATATTTAATAATTTTAAATTGAGATAAATATTTAATTATCAACTCTTATCATTGAGATTATGATATGATGTTAAAAAATGAGTTTAATTAAAAAATTTAAATTTTTAAATAATATGTTGAGATATTTTTCAACAATATCTTAAGATATAACATAAGCGCCGTTTCGGACTGTTATTATGATTATCCTACGACTTGAAAAACTTACGGAATCAAAACCAACTAGGAGAAAAAGAAGAAACTCAATGTAAACCAACTACGCAAACTTCCAGTACTGATATTCTCATAGTCTTGATATGTTTCACAGCGAACCATATTATTTGCGAAACTCAATGTATCATGTGGGTCACCATCAATCTTGAACCCCACTTGCTAATGAAGAAAGAAGCTCGTAGAAGAAAAAGAAATTGCAACCAATCAAAATTTGCCATGTTTCATTTGTTATTTTACTTTTTCAACATAAAAATGATATAAATTATATGGAAAATAAATTGATCTTTATATGTGTTTTGACGACTCAAAGATTGATACATGAGATTGAGATATTTAAGATGTTTTTTTCATAAATATAAATTTCATAAATAAAAATCAACCAATAAAATAATGTCATATAACATTGACAAAAGATTGGGCTATAAAGGGCCTCACACTAGACAAAAAAAATAAAATTTATTGGAGATACAAGTTCTTCGAGTTAGAAAGTTCTCTCAAAAGCTTTCAAATATCTTTTTTCTACGCTTGAAGTCTACAAAGAACAAAACTTTATTGGATCAAGCCTAAACACTTTGAAGATAAATAAAAGGTACTCTTAAAAGCACCAAATCTCATTTAGCAATTTACATCTAAATTCATGTCCTTGCAAAGCACAAATCTTAGTTTGATTTCACAAATAAATTAAGTCATCATTTATTAAGTTCAAGAGAAAGAGGATTGTTATATTAAATAGACATTGTACGTGGTCATATGTTTTAATAAAATCAAATATTTATACACTTGTTTTTGCTTAATTTTCAGGTACTCAAAATTATTTCTATACATTTCTAGGGACTTCATTGCGGGTATCTCTACCTCTTTATCTATTCATTCAAGAAAGAATTTATAACAACCTCTTAATGACAACTAGGAAAAACATAATCATTGTTGAAGATAAATAAAAGGTACTCTTAAGAGCACCAAATCTCATTTAGCAATTTACATCTGAATTCATGTCCTTGCAAAGCACAAATCTTAGTTTGATTTCACAAATAAATTAAGTCACCATATATTAAGTTCAAGAGAAAGAGGATTGTTATATTAAATAGACATTGTACGTGGTCATATGTTTTAATAAAATCAAATATTTATACACTTGTTTTTGCTTAATTTTCAGGTACTCAAAATTATATCTATACATTTCTAGCGACTCCATTGGGGGCATCTCTACCTCTTTATCTATTCCATTCAAGAAAGAATTTATAACAACCTCTTAATGACAACTAGGAAAAACATGATCACTGTTGTTGTTTCTAAAAGCAACAAAATCGCGCAAACTAAGTTGATTCTTAAGATGATGTCAACGTTGATTCTTGAGATGATGTCGGTATTTCATAGAGAATTGAAAAATATTTATTGGAAATGCCAAAATTATCGACGATGTTCTGTTGGTATGTTCTCGGTGGGTCAAAATTACAGAGAAAATCACCGATGGACGGTGCAAATTCCAAAGGGCGAGGCATTAAATGCATCTCTCACCTCGTCAGCTTGCTGACGAAATTACCAACAGACGGTGAAAAATATGGAGGGTAATTAAAAATGATGCATGCTGTGAAATTCAAAATTTACTAATTGATTTTCAAAACATCACCGATGGAATAATTTAAAATAATATATTTTTTTTAATTTCCGTCGGTGAATCTATTGGTAAAATTGCGCTATAAATCCCAGCGACCACCCCTTTAGTTCTTTTTTTCATGTGCTCCATTATTCCCCTTTCATTTTTGTTTTTTTCCTCTCATTTCCTTCAAGACTTTTTATCTATAATCTCTGTAGCCTGAACTAGTTTCCTTCTGAATCTTCATCAAATTAAAAGTATGTGTTTCCTTTATTTCATGTTACTTTAAGGATTTTTTTTTCTTTTTTTAGCTATTTTTTTTTATGTTTTTTGTTTTGGTGTATTTTTATAATGTAGATAAAGTATTGAAATAAACACATTATTAAGGTAAGCATTTTCATTCCTAAAGTCTATAATTTTATTTTTTTTAATTTGTTGAATTTACCTTGTAATTAGTAATTGAATATGTTGGAATAAATTTAATTATTTTTCTCAATTTTACTCTATTATTGCATGATTTGTGTTTTATTATTTCCAATAATTTTAATTGTTAGTCTAGAGTTTTTTTTTTGAATTTTTTGAATATATTTTATTGTTTGTATTCCCATAATAATTGAATAATTTGTTGAGTTGTAATTGTTAATGTTGAATTTACCTTGTAATTAGTATGGATGTTATTTGTATTGATGTTATGTTATATACAAGATTAGTATAGATGGGGTCAATTGATTGTGTCTATTGTCAATATTTACATGTTTGAAAAGTTTGGGTAGTCTCCAGTACATTCGAATTTAATTATATAATTATTCGTATAAAATTATGTAGATGCGTAGACCAAAATCCACAGCTTGTCGCTCACGTATGGTCGCAACTAGTTCTTCTAGCAGCGAGGATGACATATTCTTAGGTGCCTATCAAGAAGAGGCACCTGCGCTGTTAACCGATGCTGCCTCTTCTAGCGTGGTTTTACGGTGCAGAGGCGGCGTGCCTTCGCAGCTGAATCAATTCACAGGCAAGTACAAGGCGCAATGGAAGGACAACCTTTCAATGTAAGTTTGTTAAGGTTTTAGTTTTTTTTTTAATTTTAATATAATTTATGAACAATTAATCAATATTTCATTAATTTAATTTATTTTCAGATTCACAAACATTGAGGCCGCTCGAGTAATATCATCGTCGTTTAAATCATCAATGGAGATTCCATTATTTCAATGGAGTTAGGTATCCAGACATCCGAATGAATACCTCAAATCGATGGATGGTTTGACAGATTTAAGATTGGTGTTAATTTCTAATTTCTAGCTTATTTCTAATAAATTATTAATATAATTGTAAAGAAATTATTCTTTTTGATTTAAAATTAATTATTTATACATAGTACAAATTCGACTGGGACAATGCGCATGACACTGTTGTGAGGAGGGTATAGGAAAATCATGCGACAACTAGGTAACATCGAAAACAATACAAGATCTAATTTCTAATTTATATTTCAAAATCTAAATTCTCGCTATAGAAGTAGGTTGCGTGATTTTTTATATGAAGCACAAAAAAAGACAAAAAACACAGCGAGAGATAATGGTCTCCAAGGCTGGAACGACGTGGCGGTTTGGAGGGATTTCAAACTGATATACATCTTGGAAGATATATGGCCGCAATATCTTGAGCACATAACATTTGAGCGGTTCATACGACGCTCACAGTCTAGTGCTGGCAACCGGAATCGACCAATTCATGGCTCGGTGACAACACACACCGACGACTCTGTTCTGTTTGCTGCACATGCGAAATGGATGGTAAGATTAATTTAAATGAAATATATTGTAAAATTAATTTTTTGTTAATTAATTTTTTTCATCATAGGCTACATACTTGGACTTAAGCCGAGACCAACGGAGTTGTTTGTTGAGACACACGTGCAGAGTTAAGGCCGCCAAAAGGGGGCATAATAGGTCATTGACAACTGTGCTCAATACTTTGTGGTATGTTTGTTCAACCATTTTATTTCGTAAGTTATTATTTTTATTGAATTGAATATGATGATTTTCTTTTTCATTTTCAAGAGACCTATAATAGCCAGTTAAGGGAGAGATATGGGGACGATCCTTCGACCCATTCGGATTTCGATTTGGATTTGTGGATGGAGGTTAGTGACACAACTAAAAGATTGATGTCTTCTTCTAAGTGTAATAAATAACCCGGCAAGACCGGGGTCGAACCACATGGAGGTTAACTATATAAATTATAAACAACAACAACAACAACAACAACAATAAGAAGTTAAAGAGGACTTTGTGATGTAAGATTAATATGAGGATTAAACAATAAAATAATTGTCAAGATTAGAGGATCCACTAATAGTATTATAAATAAGTATAGTATAAACTCTTTTTATTAATCAACTGGAAACCACACACAAAGGAGGTTCCAATCGGATGATTTATCCTTAATAGTTCATTATAAAATTTTAACATGATCATATTAATTATCTTATTTAAGTAACACCATACTTTTAAATATTATCAGGAATTCATGATACTAACTATGTTAACAACAAATCAAGTTCCTTTCATATCACAAGTGTAGGTTATACATGCTATGAAAGTGCCAAGCATTTGTTGTACCAAATGTTATACAACACAAATCTAGATTAACCATTTAACAAGCAAGGTATTAAGAACTAGTAAGATAAAAAGATAAGACATGTTAATAACAAACTTTCTTGGATATAAACATTGAAGTCCATGTTGAGTTTATATTATACCTATTATAATACCATTAGTGAAACCTTTTCACCTTGACATAATAAACTTAGCTAAATATAATGAAAAAGATAAACATAAATAAATAACATAAGAACATAAGTATAGTAAAGGAAATGAAAAGTATAAACAAGAGATTAAGGAAAATATAACATGAAATAAAACTTAAGCATTACAAAAATATAAAGAGAGAAATAAAGAGCATAATCTTGATCTGAACAACCAAGATGTCTAAATGCATGGCAAATGCCTCCTTTTATAGTCCAACATTTAGAACTATTTATTTGATGAGTATTTGTTGAGTGGGTGGCCACATCTTGACTTGGTGACAATCCTTATCTTTTTGTCTGAACAAAACATCATTGATAACGTTCAAATTTGAACCACCTATACTCATGAAAGTTCTAGGAAATTGTCTCATCTTTCTCGAAAAAAACAATTGAGGTCATTTGAACTTCTAGAACTCGATATATGGGCTGAACAATGAATAGTGTCTGGGCTGTAAGACATATTCAGACTTCTCCGTTGTTGCTATAATTTGGACTTGAAAACAACCCTTTTAAATCTTGGACTCCATATGAAAGTTTTAGGCCTATGTCTTATCTTTCCATCTATAAAAAGAAGACCTAAATCCGAGATCTATAGCTCCACCTAATTAATTGAACTATCAATAACTCCTTTCCATCTAGGCCTGCATTTAAGATGAATATTTACCATAAATTAAATGTATCTTATATTATTAGATATGTTGTTATAAAACATACTTTAGTTAAGGAGTTATTGATAGTTCAAGTGTAAAATGATGATATAAAAACTTAATAAAAATGCACTTTTAAGTACTAATTAGTTGGATTATCCGGTGGACCCGATAAATATGAGCACCTATCGGTGACTTACGAACAACTTTTGGCGAATTATGAACAGCTTCACCAAATGGTCATGAACATGGCATCACAGAGTGGTGATACATGTGCGCTTCCTCCTTTTTGGCCGTATAACAACCAGCCTCCTCCTCCTCCTCCTCTATTATGTTAATTTGTAATGAATATTATTTAACTTTAATAGTTAATTTAATATATATATTTTTAAACATATTCAATTTGTAATGAATATTATTTAACTTTATTTTTTTTGTTTTTGATATTTAATAAAAAACATTATTTGCATAATTGGTTTTTTTACTATTAATTTATATAATTTGATTTTATGTTTCTAAATAATTTTTTATAAAATATTTAAAATAATCACCGAGGGTTTTACCAACAAACTGTATCCGTCGGTATTTGACAGAGAGCGGTAAATGCCAATTGTACCAACAAATTTACAGACGGAGTGTTTCCGTCAGCATTTTACAGTAGCTTGGGCAAACGCCACAATCACCGATGAATTTATAAAAAGATATATTCTTTCGGTATTTCACACTCACCGACAAAGTTATCGAGGGCTGTAGTCCGTCGGCATTTAACCGGGAGTTGAAAAATATTTACTGGATATGACACTATTAGCAACGGAATCGATCCATCGTTATATTTCAAGCAGGAATTTTTTTTTTGTGCGCAAATTCTGTCTGTAAAACCATCGATTTTTTTTTACCGACTAATTTTGCGATGGATTTAGGTATTACCGATGAAAGGAAATCTGATGGACGGTTTCTGTCGATGATGTTGTCGGTAAAAAAAATTACCAACAAACTCTGAATCACAGATCAATTGAATAGTTCCCTCAGTAAAACTGTGAAATCTTATAGTGCTAATAATATTCCGAAAAAGGGATTCCGAAAAAGGGGCACTCACCTACGTTGCACCTACTAATTTTTCATTTGCATCTAGTTTACATGTGAAGATAATTTCACTTCATTTATAAGGATTTTAAGCTCATTCTAACTTCTCAGCAACTTAGAATAACATTGATTCTTTTATTTATTTATTTATTTTTGATATGATTCATCTAGATATAGTAGCTTTTAATCATGGAAATACCATCATCATTTTGTTTATCAATAAAATAATGATATAGTGGTTAAGACACTGCTTAGTCTTTGTTGGCAGGAGTACCTAATATATGCTTAATCTTTGTTGGCAGGAGTACCTAATGTACCTAATATATGACATTTGCGATTGTGACACAAAATATTGTATCTAATTCTTCTAGAGAAATTGACCTGCAATAATACATAATTTTTATATCATAAAAATGAAAATGACAAAAGAGAGAGAGGATTTTCATATACAGAAAAGGAAAAGGGAAGTGACCTTCAATACATAATTGTAAATTATAGTTTCTTAAGTTTTGGGCTTCAGCCCCCTTTTTTATTATTAAAAAAAAGAGGAGATATTTTATAGCATTTTCAAGAAGCCAATTTAAATATAAAACGTCATTTTAAATAAGTATTTTCTTACCACATGCGCGCAAACCTTTTTTTTTTTACCCTCTGAAAACTTGTAAGATCTTATTAAAGGTGAGATTTACGGGTGCCATGTGTAAAACTTAATATATTTGTCACCAGCTACGAGAATTACTCAAACTTTGTACCCCGGAAGCAATTTTGTTTTTTAATTAAAGAAGTATAAAGCAAGTTATGCATAATTATAAAATTTACCAAGGAAGGAAGGCATTTCACTGGACCCCTACCACCCACATGCATTGTAGAAGTCGTCGTAGGGGGTGTTTAATGTCATTAGCTCGCTTTGATTCTTGGAGTTTTTGTTTTTTTTTAATTTAGTCCCTAGAGTTTTATATTTTTATGTTATAGCCCTCAAACTTTATTTTCATCAAGTTTAAGTTCTTGGGTTATGAGAGATAAAAGATAAAATCATCAAAAAAATTAAGAGGAGAAAGAATTCATCGGGTCATATTTTGGCCATAAAAGTTCAATCACGGTTTTTCACATCAACCATGCCGGAAAAAAAAGAAGATCAAAACCAAGCAAAGGGTAGTCAGTATTCTCCAAAATGGTTTTTAAATGCACACTCGGAGAACAAACCCAAACAAAGACCCGAAGGCACTAGGCAAGGTTTGATAAGAACCTTTAAAGTGTTGTTATTCACACAACCGGTCTTCTAATCCCAAGATAGTACTAAGGCCAACAAGTCTATTTCAACTTCTCATACCATTACGGCCAGAAAAGGTTAGCAGTTTTCCTTAAACCTCGTGAACATTACTGAACCACCATGCTAATGCGAATGGATGAGGAGCTAGCGTGGGCATGTGCGTGAAAAGTGAGCATTTAATTTCAGTTAATGGCTCCTTGTCGTGGAGATTAGCAAACTATTCAATTGGCTGAATGGAAAAGTGGATTATGTAACAGAATGATGTTCAATAAAAAAGCTAAAGGTAGACAACCTGCAGATGTCACAACAATTTCATCAAAAGAAGGTAATTCAAGGTTTTTGGAAGCGGAGCACGTCGTCGACAAGTTTATAACATTAGCGCCGCCGTTCATGACCTCTATAATTTCTTAGACCACTAATGTTGTTTCGGACTGTGTGGACTGTAACGTTTGACTATTGCTGTTATTATGATTATCCTACGACTTGAGAAACAATAATGGAAATTTACGGAATTAAAAGCATCACAGCTACGCAAACTTCCAATACTGATCAGTTCCATAGCGAACCATATTATTTGCGAAACTCAATGTATCATGTGGATCACCATCAATCTTGAACCCCACTTGCTAATGAAGAAAGAAGCTCGTAGAAGAAAAAGAAATTGCAACCAATCAAAATTTGCCATCAATCTTCGACTAGTACACTGACTTGGAGTCTAGCTCAATCAATACTTAGGAGTAATTAGAGTGTGAGTTTCTTTACCATTTCAACAACACTCATGCATCCTATGGTCAGCATGATTGAATTCTCTAATACATATCAATGAGAAGAGGAGGATGTCATCGATTAATTTATCAGTGGAAAAACCTTAACCTCAACTATAATGATTAATTCACCCAAACTCTTACTCTACATATACATATGTGCATTCAAGGGATGCATTGGAGGCTACGCTACATCTAGAGGTCATTAAACCTAAATATTTTGAAAAATTGGCAACTCAAGCACATGACATTGAACTTAGCATTGGTGCATCTAGAAACTCATCAATACCTATAAAAGAGCCTAAGAAAAACAAGCCTGAAAGTCATAGATTTGGATAGAGCACTCCAAAAGTCTATGGAAAACAGTCTTTAGTAATTAACTCTATTACCATAAATGTACTAACTAAAGCTAAAATAAATGATCATGCAACACCATTTGCTTTTTAAAAGGGTAAAAGGAAGAAACTATCCCTGAAAAAAGCAACAAGAAAAGGAGTATCCATTTCCTAACTCGGACATTTCTAGGATGCTAGATGTTTTGCTTGAAGAAAATATTATTAAGCTACTAGAGCTTAAACATCCTAAAACCAAATAGAGAACCTAATTTATTGCAATTACCACCGCCTAATTAATCATCATATAAATAAGTGTTTTGTATTAAAAGATAAGATCATGATGCTATATAAGAATGGAGACAACATTTTTATGAAAAAATAACCGCTTCCAACATCATGACTATGGTGAGTTTAGGTTCACAACAATCGCTATTTGTGATAAGTTTTGGCTCCTTTGAACCTATATAACTTAGCATCATTTTGCCTATGATCATCACCATGTCTTTAAGTCAAGCTTTGCATATCACACATGTACCTCAAGGATATCACACATGTACCTCAAGGTAATGACTTGAAGCCTAATTCATGTGAGAGTCATGATAACAAAGGATGGACTTTGGTCACTTCTAAAGAAAGGGAGGAAGAAGCATGCACAAATGACAAAGATAATTATAATAAGAATCTTAATGGTGAAAAAGGCAATTGACAAAATGATTCATTGAAGGTTGTCAAAAAATCCATACTAGTTAGAGAAAAGGTTTTGTCAACTCAAAGCTTAAGGAAACTCATTGCACTAAATGAGTACATGCCAAATGAGCTAAAAGGATGGGAAATATATTTGTTGCTTGCTATCAAGTTAGTGGAGAGAAAAATCATATCGAAGAAGCCATAGAGAAAAGCCATAATGACTTAATTCATACTTGCATCAAGGTGTATACGACATGAAGATATTCTTAAAAAATAAAGACCTATCACTTGGATCAAAACTTCACAATCTCTCTCTTTTTATCAAAGGTTATGTCATAAAAAAAAATAGTGAATTGTATTTTGGTTAATGATGGTTCAACTATCAGCATGCTACTTGTCGCACCCTGGCGGCGGGGCGGCGACTTTCGATTGATTTTGGTTTTTTTTTTTTTAAAAAAAAGGAGGAGTCGCCACCTAGTATTTTGGTTACTAGGAACCCTAACTGGTCTTTCAGAGATTCTAAGGTAAGGGACTAGTTGCGTAAAGGGAAGGTAATAAAACCCCTAGGACGCCCTACCTAAGGTAAGCTGCTTGGTGTTTGGTTTGCTCTATAATTTGCTATGGTGTTAGTGTTTTCTAATCCCATCTATTTTCCTAGGTTTGATTCAAACTAAATTTATTAGCATAGAAATCCAAGAAAATTCCATGTGCTTCGAAAGCTCATTTTTCCCTAGGTATTTCAAGAGTTTGCAACTTGTAAATCGCAATGACGAGGAACAAAAATTTAGAAATCTGGGGCGCCTAAATTTTTTTGTGTTTTATACTCTCACGGCTCGTAAACTATGGAGTAAAAAAAATTTGAAATCTCCTCGATTATAATCAAGGCTTCTTTCAAGGATGTGTGTGGATTTATTATTCCCAATAATATTTTGGATATTTGTCTTTTAAGGATTTCTTTATCCAAACGTTAGCGATGCATAATAAATGAATTCCCTCTCTCTCTGTTGAAGGCTGCTGGCGAGACTATCAGTGTTGTCATCTGTTCCAACTCTTTCTCCCCTATTTTTTGTTCGTCTCCTGAGTTTTAACTTCTGCAATCTTCATCCCTCTCTCTCTACTAGTTATCTGTACTTTCTTCTTCCCTATTCTACAAATTTTATTTTGCAGAAAAGGGAGTAATCCGAAAAGCAGTCCCTGCTTTTTTTCTCGTTTTTCTTCTCCTTTTTTCGCCTTGGTTTTCTTTCTTTTTTATGGTATTTTCTTGCTCTCTTTTTCTTGTTTTTTTGCTCTCTCCTCTCTTTTCTTATTTTTCTGCTCTCTTCTCGTTGCTTCCCCCGTTAGGTCATTAGAGGGGCTTATATATAGTCTAAATATGTCTCTATTTAGCAAGGATTCAATGCATTAATCCTAGGACGCAAATCCCTACTGATTTGCAGAAAAAAACACAAAAGGAAACTGCAATATTCTGACTTTGTGTTGGTGCTTTACATCTGATTTCTTTCTAGTTTAAGAGGGGGGTGTGGCTCTTTTCTTTCCTTCCAGAGGGCCAGTTGCTCCCTTTGAAATGAGGCCAGAAAAAACATGGTTGCAGCTCCTAAAATCAGGCATGATGAGGGTGCAGCTGCAAGGTCTCATTTTCCTTATTGGTGTGGAAAAAATCCTGTCATTTATGATGATCCATCCCCCCTCTCCAGCTTTCAATATCCTTCTTCAATTCAATCCCTCATTTTAAAACTTTTTGATTCGGTCCTTAGTCCCAAAAAATCCTTCGAATCAGCCCCACGAACTTGGGCTATATCCTTCCCGCGGCAGAATTTTATGCCTTCACGTTAGATATTCAAATGGGAATATCTTGAGCTTCTGATATCGAAATCAAGTGATTCAAAAACCCAAATTCATATACGCGTCTAGGACTACAACTTTGATGAAGGAGTCAAAGTGAGATAAAATCATTTTATAGAATAGAAACTGACAGTAATCTAGTTGGTCAAAAGGGATCTCTGGGTCTAACTCAAAAACTCACGAATGTCGAGCATCCTAATATGACTAAAAGTATGAACTAAGAACAAAAATCACAAAAACTAGGCCAAAATAGAGTTTTTTTAGTGCAGACTCGGGTCAATATCCTTCTCGCGGTAGAATTTTCTACCTTCACGTTAGATATTCAAAAGGGAACATCTTGAGCCTCTAATATCGAAATCAAGTCATTCAAAAGCTCAAATTCATCTACGCGTCTAGGACTACGAAACTGATAATGGAGTCAAAGTGAGATAAAATCTTTTTACATAACAGAAACTGGCAGTAATCTAGTTGGTCAAAAGGGTTCTTGATCTGACAATGTTGAGCATCTAAACCAGACTAAGAAACTGCCCAAAGAACAATGATCCCAGGACCTAATAAAGGTGTACGTCAATTTTTCAACATGTAATGAGTGACATAATATATCTAGGATGGTAAGCTATTATACGAAACTAAGTCAGAATCAGAGCCTAAGTTGGAATAAAAAATTGCGACAGCAGCAGAACCTTTTTTAGTGCAAATTCTGAGGGATTTATTCAACCTTAAAGACCAGATAAAAAAGAAAAACATTTAGCATTATGAAGACTCCTAATCAACATAAGAAAACCTGATGATTTTGGTAGTAAAGGGGAAGGATAAAAAGAGCAGAAAACAACTCAAACAAGGTTTCAAAAAAAAAAACAAAATATTTCTTTCGGTGCTTTTGTCAATTTTCTGGCAAATATAAGCTAAACTCCTACCGTCTCAAGCACGTGGGGTCCAAAATTGAGTAACAACACTACCTATTAAAAACTTAAAAAAGCTTGGGATTCTTAGGTATGAACTCTTTCCAATTCATCTTAAAGCTTTAATTAAGGAGGCAAAACACCATGAGAAAGATGAGACATGGAAGATATGAAGTCCAATGCTTTTTATCACATTGTAGAGACTAAAACTATCTATAACATGCTACTTGGATGATCTTGGATACATGAAAATGGTGTCATGAAAAGGAGAGGAAAAAATGAACTCTAAGAGCTAAAAAAGGCCCAAATCATCTATAAATAAAGAAATGATTTGTCCAATAAAAAATAAAGTACGGGGAAAGATAGCAAAAAACTCAGTTGATAATAAGGTATCGTATAAGGCTATAGTACTACACTATATCTCGGTGTTAACAAGAAAAGAGGGTCAATATTGTTTCACTAATTATGAAGAGGAGATCGCCAAGGGGCTCAAAAACTTAACCTTGCTAGTTATAAATTTTGCATTGACCAAAGTCTGAAAACCTATATTGAAAGGGCTTGTTCATCAAGCTGAGTCAGTGTTTGCAAATCTCAAATGACTCCCCAATAAATTGTAAAACAAGTTTATAAAAAGACTAAAAGAGCTTAGAAAGAGAAGAAAATTTCTAGCAAAACTTCAAGAGCTAGGATATGAATCTTGTATGCCATTTTATTTTAATATTAAGAATGAGATATTATGATACATAACTGTGGAAAAATTGAAGGACTAATAACAAAGTCGGCTTGCACATCTTAGATCCTTGGTTTAGGATTGTCTTTGCATGACTATGACTCGTGCTTCAATATTTGATAGGATTAGAACCAAAAAGAGTAGAAGGATACTAAAACAAACTTCAATCCTTGGAAGACTTAAAACATCCAAGTCAAAAGACGATAAGAATATACACAATCATCAACCAATTTTGGTTAACGCTTAAAAGATCTTCATAGTAAAATACCTTCACTTATGAAGTTAGATGTGAATGGGTACTAAATGTTGAGATGATATTAAGAATAAAGAAGTGCATGATAGTGATCACAAACCCCTTTAAAGAAAAAGAAAAAAAAGAAGAAGAAAATGATGCCTCTCACTTCAAATCATATCACTGTTGAAGAGGGTGATAATAATAAGTTTCTTATTGAAGAAGATATTAAGGAGGCTCTGCCCATTTTTTAATAAGAAAATAAATCTATGGTTGATGGACATAAAAAGATTAACTTAAGCACCACTGAAAACCCTAGCCCAACCTTCATAAATGTAAATGGAAATGTAAAAGATTTTTGATGATATGCTTCACTAATATATCTCATGCTATGTTGATGACCTTATGGTGAAGTCAAAGGAAAAAGAAAGTCGTTACAAGATCTCTAACTGGTGTTCAAATAATGCCGATTCCAACTAAAGATGAACCCACTAAAGTGTGTATTTGGTGTCACCTCAAACAAATTACTAGGATTTAGCTTGATATCAAGGAATTAAAACTGAATAGTCTCCAAGAAAAATTGGCTTATATACGAAGATTCATTTATAACTTTGTTGAAGGATACGTTGTTCTGTTGGGATAAATCCTACACCAATGCCTTCAACAAGATCAAAGAGTACGCTTAAATTACAAACTTACCGCACACACAACACAATAACAATAACAAATAATTATAAAATAAATATTTTATGTTCCAAAATATCATCCATAATATTACATTATATATATATATATATATATATATATATGCATGGCTAGGATTTTCTTTGTAGGACCAGGCTTGCGTGGCCTTTTTTCAAGTGCTAATAATATTCCCAAAAAGGGGCGCTCACCTTTTTTTTTTTTTTATCTATAAGAAGGGGAACGCCTTTCTCTCCTTCCTCAACATCCAATATTTTTGTGTGTGATATATATAGGGTTGTCATGCTCTTCGCGAGAGCATGACGTTGCGGCAACCAAACCCAAACGAGTTGAGAGGTATTTGGTTGAATAAGAAGTCGCCATCTAGTATTATAGTTACTAGGAACTCTAATTGGTCTTTAGAAATTATAGGCAAGGGATTGGTTGTGTAATGGGATGATATTAACACCTCTAGTATGCCTTTCTTGAGATAAGCTGCAATGGTTTTCTTTATTTATGGTTGCTATAATATAATGGTATTTCTATTTCTTTTTCTATTAGTGTCTCCATGACATTTGTTATTACTCAATTTTAGACCCCACGTGCCGGAGACGGTGCATACCTTTTTTGAACTGAGTGTAGGAGTTTAGCTCATGTTCGTAAGATTGATACAAGCAGAGAAAAATATTTTTTTTTTTGAAACCTTGTTTGAGTTGTTTTCTGCTCTTTTTACCTTCCCCTTTCCTACCAAAATCGTCAAGTTTTCTTAAGTTGATCAG
The DNA here is from genome assembly GCA_964019445.1 of Populus tremula. Taxonomy (NCBI): domain Eukaryota; kingdom Viridiplantae; phylum Streptophyta; class Magnoliopsida; order Malpighiales; family Salicaceae; genus Populus; species Populus tremula. Next base: position 10,765,579 of record CAXHTJ010000009.1, on the reverse strand, counting down.
GAGTCTTCATAATGCTAAATTCGTTCCCTTTTTACCTGGTCTTTAAGGTTGAATAAATCCCTTAGAATTTACAATCTGAGTGTGAGGGCAGGTCGCCTTTCTCTCCTTCCTCAACATCCAATATTTTTGTGTGTGATCGGAGAGATGGTGTCCATAGACTTGGCAAATAAACCCCATGCCGTGTGTATCCCTTTTCCAGCCCAGGGTCACATAAACCCAATGCTAAAACTAGCAAAACTACTCCACTTCAAAGGTTTTCACATAACCTTTGTTAATACGGAGTATAACCACAGACGCTTACTCAAGTCTAGAGGCAGCAGCTCTCTTGATGGCTTGCCAGACTTCCAGTTTAAGACCATTCCTGATGGTCTTCCACCATCAGATATTGCTGATGCCACTCAAGACATCCCATCTCTTTGTGACTGCACCTCCACGACTTGCTTAGCCCCATTTCGTGATCTTATTGCCAACCTCAACTCCTCCAGTATTGTGCCCCAGGTGACATGTATTATCTCTGATGCTTGCATGAGCTTCACTCTTGACGCAGCTGAAGAGTTCGGAATTCCTGAAGCGCTGTTTTGGACACCTAGCGCCTGTGGTGTTTTGGGCTACGCACATTATCTTTCTCTTATCGAAAGAGGCTTGACACCTCTGAAAGGTACACAGCTTTTTAAAACGGAAAATTCAGAATGTGGGTGCATGATTTTATGATCAAGTTTTCCTTTTCTTTTTAGTTCATTAGAAGTTAAAATTTTACCAAGACTCGGAAGGTCAGAGCCTGCATAATTTACCAAGAATGAAAATTAATCTTCATTTGTAATTTTTTTTGCAGACGCGACCGATCTAACAAATGGGTACTTAGAAACATCCATAGATTGGATTCCAGGAATGAAAAATATCCGTTTGAGGGATCTTCCAAGTTTTGTCAGAACTACAGACATAAACGACTTCATGCTTCACTTCCTGATAAGAGAAATAGACAGAACCTCAAGAGCTTCTGCTGTCATTATTAACACCTTTGACTCCTTCGAACAAGATGTTTTGGATGCTTTATCCCCAATGTTTCCTCCAATTTACACACTTGGTCCTCTCCAGTTGCTTGTTGATCAGATTCCAAATGGTAATCTGAAAAATATTGGCTCCAATCTTTGGAAAGATCATCCAGAGTGCATTGAATGGCTTGATTCAAAAGGACCAAACTCCGTGGTGTATGTAAATTTTGGTAGCATCACTGTAATAACTGCACAGCAAATGATTGAATTTGCTTGGGGACTAGCCAACTGCAACAAACCTTTCTTATGGATAATAAGGCCTGATCTTATGAAGGTGAAGCCGCGATGTTCCCACCTGAATTTTTATCTGTACAAAGGATAGAAGTTTGCTAGTAAGCTGGTGTCCTCAAGAACAAGTCTTGAAGCATCCTTCCATAGGAGGGTTTGTAAGTCACATGGGGGAACTCGACATTGGAAAGTATCTGTAGCGGTGTCCCAATGGTTTGTTGGCCATTTTTCGGTGAGCAACAGACCAACTGTTGGTTTGCTTGTACTAAGTGGGGTATCGGAATGGAGATAGAAAGCAACGTGAAAAGGGATGAAGTGGAAAAACTTGTGAGGGAGTTAATGGAGGGGGAGAAGGGAAAAGATATGAAAAGGAAGGCAATGGAATGGAAAACCAAGGCAGAGGAGGCAGCTTGGACCGGTGAAGCTTCTAATCGGAATCTGGATCGATTGGTAAAAGTTCTTGCAAGCGAGCAAATACGTTAGAAGCCTGAATGGCAAATAACTTCAAGCATTGAGTAACCTACTGTATTATTTTTGGCAGAGAAATATAATCTCTTAAAAAATATCTTGATATAATAAAATCATCTATTATTTTGTACATTTTCTTACTTTAATTTGCTTCTATTACATTCAACGTAATTTTGGCTAAGATCTTAGCAGGAAAATATATGTCCATAAGCTGTGTGTGACCTTTCACGCGTTGATTGAAACATTAATGCCAACGAGAAACTTTTCTATATAGTATATAGTACTTTGCTATACTATACAGTATTACAATAGATACATAAGAAGAAGAGATAAATATGAAAAAAGAATTCTTATCATTTTTTTTTGGGATAATATATAATTTTCTCACTTGAATTTCTCTTTTCTTCTTATATCTATATATTTTTAAATATTTTAAGTATTAATAGTTATGACTTTAATACCATAATTGTTTTCTTGAATGACATTTTCAGATGAAAACCATGGTCATTTTTGATGAATTGTTGAGCAACTACAGGCATTCACGAGCTCCTAAACAACAAAGTAATCTCACCACATTACTTGGAACAGCCAGGTAATTAATTAACCTGTTGTCGTCACTATTCACTAACAACAGCAGACTAGTTTTGTCAGCTTGTCACTAACGAGAAGTTTCTGCTCTTAAGGCTTTACGTTTTGACATTTTCTTACATTGATATTCAGAATTTTCTTACATTGTCTATTGATTGTTTATTATTATAACATTAAAAAGCAATTATTCAATCCACGTTTTGTCGCTACTAGTACTAGCCACCCTTGACCTTCATAATTTCAAAACAATCCATAACAAAATTGTACTCTACACTTAATCGCAGTTTCATTGACCCAGACATGGATTGCTTGTTAGACTAATCAAGCAAAATTTCTGGAAGTTCTTGATATTGTTTAATACAAAGAGATGGTCCTATAAGCAAAAACTATTCAAGCGGAATGAATGCTCTGTATTGATTTTGTTCAATATATATACAAGATACATTAGGGTTCCTTATAGACTAGAAATTGATAAGGAATGACAGCTAAATCAATGTAGATAACTACAAAACATTCTTAGGTATCTTTCCTATTTATCTCAAGATATAGCTTTCTTATTTATATCAAAACACTATTGATATAATTTCCAACACTCACCCTCAAGTTGGAGAGTGAATATCAATAACTCCCAACTTGCACATGAGCTGTTTGAACTTTTCCTTTCCCAAAGCTTTTGTAAATACATATGCTAATTGTTGTGAAAAAATCACGTATCGAGTAGCAATTTCACCTCGTAAAATTTTGTCTCGAATAAAGTGGCAATCCATTTCAATATGTCGAGTTCTCTCATGAAATACAGGATTTTGTACAATGTGTAAGGCAGCTTGATTATCAAATGAAGAGTAACAAGATCTGAAACTGACATATGTAAATCTATTAATAAATGTCTTAACCAAGTGAGCTCACAACATGTACCTGCCATTGCTCTATATTCAGCTTCCGCACTTGATAAGGAAACTGTCTTTTGCCTTTTGGTTCTCCATGAAATTAAAGAATTTCCAAGGAATACACAATACCCGGTGGTGGAACGGCGAGTGACAGGGCAACTCGCCCAATCAGAGTCACAAAATGCCCTTAAGTGTAATGAATTATTTGAATGAAGAAGCAAACCTTGACCAGGAGCTAATTTTAAATAACGAACAACTAGAAGAGCAGCAGCCATGTGAGGTTGACGTGGTTCATGCATGAATCGACTGAGAATGTGAACTGAATATGTGATATCTCGTCTAGTGATGGTTAAGTAAATTAATCGACCAACTAGACGCTGATATATACAAGGATCTTTGAGCAATTCTCCTGTATTTGAAAGTCTACATTCTTCCAGAGGAAACTCAACTGGTTTGGCACCCAAGTATCCACTTTCTTTGATAATTTCCAAAGCATATTTGCGCTGGGAAATGTAAATACCTTTCTTGGAACGGGCTATTTCAATGCCTAAGAAGAATTTCAGATCACCAACGTCTTTAATGCGGAAACGAGTGTGGAAGAACTGCTTTAAACCTTTGATGGATTCAATGTTGTTCCCGGTTATTAAAATGTCATCCACATAGATTAATAGGACAGTAAGGGATGTGCCGTCTCTTTTGATGAACAAGGAATAATCGGCTTTTGACTGAAAGAAACCAACAGCAAGAACAACTTCTGTGAACTTAGAAAACCACTATTGAGACGCTTGCTTAAGCCCATATAGTGATTTGTGAAGGCGACACACAATGTTCTCCCCCTGTCGCCGAAGACCAGGAGGAGGAGACATATAAATTTCTTCCAATAAATCACCATTTAAGAAAGCATTGTTGACGTCTAGTTGATGTAAAGGCCAATTCAAACTGGTAGCAATAACAAGGAGGCAGCGGACAATGACCATTTTTGCAGTGGGGGAAAAAGTATCACGATAATCAATTCCAGCAGTTTGTGTGAAACCCCGAGCGACTAGGCGAGCTTTATAGCGCTCAAAAGATCCATCAGCCTTGCGTTTGATGCGATACACCCATTTACAACTGATCGGGCGTTTGTCAGGGGGCAAAGGAACGAGGCTCCAGGTGTGATTGTCAATGAGAGCTTGAAGCTCAGAATTCATAGCTTCCTACCACTTAGGATCAGTCATAGCAAGTTCATAGGAAGGAGGTTCCTCATCACGACTAACATTGGCAATATAACAGAGATGTGATGGAGAATACCGATTATAAGTTTTGGGCTTCAGCCCCCTTTTTTATTATTAAAAAAAGGAGATATTTTATAGCATTTTCAAGAAGCCAATTTAAATATAAAACGTCATTTTAAATAAGTATTTTCTTACCACATGCGCGCAAACCTTTTTTTTTTTTTCTACCCTCTGAATACTTGTAAGATCTTATAAAAGGTGAGATTTACGGGTGCCATGTGTAAAACTTGACATGTTTCTCACCAGCAAAGAGAATTACTCAAACTTTGTACCCCGGAAGCAATTTTTGTTTTCATCAAGTTTAAGTTCTGTGTTTGATCATCAACCTTTGATGCTAGATGATTATTCTGTGTTTGATCAAGAAGCAAATTAAGAGGACCAACAGAATAAATCGGAGGAAACATAGATGAGAGAGCAACCAGAACATCATGATTTAAGTCGTCAAAAGTATTCACAAGAGCTGCTGAAGCTTTCGAAGCTCTATCAATTATTCTTATCACAAAGTTTAGCATAACGTCGTTTCGATCTGTTGTGCGAATGAAGGTCGGGAGGTCCTTCAGACGAATATCTTTCATTCCAGGAATCCAGTCTATTTTTGTCTCCAAATATCCATTTGTCAAATCGCTTTCTTCTGCATCTGAAATGAGAGTCGTTGAATTATATATTCAAACGTACAAGAGTACAGTGCTGATACCTTTTTGGTTGCTGTGGACCTTCAGCCACTCACTGGCTAGTATTGTCTCTAGCTACTACATGACCTCTATAATTTCAAAAGAATTAAATTCTAGTTGTATGCACCCAGACATGGATTCCATTAACAAATCTTCTATTATTTGGATTTTGATATGATTTTATGAATGGAGATAGGATTATCTACTGAATTCAATAAAAATTAGGTGTAAATGCTTTCCAACACTACAACCAAGAACTTGCAAGCGGCATATAGTATCTCAATTGTTAGGAGCTTCCAATCAATATCAAGCACCTAATCTAAAGAGTTTGTGAACTTGCAGCAATACACAACTCATCTCTCTGACAAATACGATCAACTCTTGGTGAATTATGAACAACTTCGTCAAATTGTCTTGAACTTGATATCATAGAGTGGTGATACATGTGCGTCCCTTTTTGGCTGTATGGTTTCAAGAATAACCAGCCTCCTTCTCCGTCATTGTGCTAATTTAATATTTTTTTTGGAAACACATTCAATTGTAATGAATATTATTTAAGTTTATTTTTTATTATTTTTGATGTTTAATAAAATTTTATTTGTATAATTGGTTTTTTTACTATTAATTTATATAATTTTATATTATATATTCTAAATAATGTTTTTTTAAAAAATTAAAAATACCCACCAAGGGATTTGCAGAGGGAATGTATCCATCGACATTTCACAAAGAGTGGTGGAAATGTCACACTCATCGATGAATTTACAGACAGATACAATATGTCGGTATTTCATAAAGAGAGGTGGAAATTCCACACTCACCAACGAATTTACAAACGGATACCGTCTGTCAACATTTCACCGGGAGCTAAAAAATATTTACTGGATATGCCACTATCAATAACGGAATAAATCCATCTGTATATTTCCAGTAGAAATTTTTAATTTTTTGACGCGCATTTTTCACCTGTAAAACCATTGGTATTTTTTTTTTACCGACATCATTAGCAACGAAATGTGGTATTACTGACGAAAAGGATGATGACGGATTCTTTCCATCGGTGATGTGGTCGGTGAAAAATTATTGACAAAGTCTGAATCTTATACTTACAGATTATATCCATTGATAAAACCGTGAAATCTTATAGTAGTTATGATATGACACTGAATTATTTATTATATATAAGTTTATGCAATCAAGGTAATGAAGAGAATAAGGTGGATAAATTTGTAGCCTGTAACATTCCACGATATCAAACCTTTAACAACATGAGGTGGATAATTTATAAAATCGTGAAGGCAAAATTATGCTGACATTTGATGGAAGAGAGAATATTCTTGATTTTGATTGATTTTAAGTTTGTTTTTGTATTTTAAAAATATTTTTAAAAAAAAATTAATTTTTTTTTAATTTCAAATTAATATTTACTAGTGTTTTCATGTCATTTTAATGTGATGATATCAAAAATAATTTTTTTAATATAAAAAATATTATATTAATTTATTTTTAAATAAAAAATACTTGAAAAAATAATTATGATTATATTTTTAAAAACGTTCAAATGAGAGTCATTTAGTATCATAAAAATAATAATTTTTTTAAAAATATATTCTTTTATTTTTTTAAAATAATAATAATTTATAATGAACTCGTTTATGTCGTTGAATTATTATATATTCAAACGTACAAGATAGTGATGATATCTTTTTGGTTGTTGTGGACCTTCAGCCACTCACTGCTCTCCTAAACGTCAAGTCAAAGTAAGCGCACCTACCAGGAAGTTCCTGGTACCCTGGTATCGTTTCAATTCACTGACAACAGCTGGCTAGCTTTGTCAGTCGAGTCACAACCTGTGAAGCTGGAAGTTATTTTAACAGCTGGCTAGTACTGTCGCTAGCTACAATTTCAAAAGAATTAAATTCACGTTGGTATTATCGTGTTTTACATCTGTTTGTTTATTATTTTAAAAATGGTTTTTAAAAAATTTAAAAGTTTTTTGTTATTTTTAATTTTAAATTAATATATTTTTTTAGTGTTTTCAAATTATTTTAATGTAAAGATGTCAAAAATAACTTTTTAAAAAAAAATCATTTTTTTAATGCAATCTTAAGTAAAAAACACTTTGAAAAGCAATTGCAACCAGACTTCCAAACAACCATTCAACAATTTATTATTCATTATGATTGATCCTATATTGTTGTTTTTTAGTTAATTTATCTTAGGTTTAGTTTCGGGATAGGGTGATCTTTTTTTCATGAAATAAATCTCTTCTAAAATTAAATTGGATTATTTTAGTAATTGTATTTTACCTTGGAATAAAATAATTCAATGTTTTCTATGTAAGGGTATTTTTGCATTTTAATGTTTAATAGAACAATGGAATTACAACATTACACATGCCATTTCAATTTTTTAGCTATGGATTTAGGGGCTTGATTGTAATTTCCTTATGGTTTATTTGTTATTGTTGATTGGTCTTAGGGGCATTTTTGGTTTTGTACAAATAAAAAAAAATGTAGCGTGTTAATGCTCAATCAACTTTGGATGGCACGTGTGACTGACTCTGATAGTTGTAATGGTGCTTCCACCACATCATTTGATTTGTCTTGTCGCGAGAGAGTGCCGACGCGACGTCGTCTAGCGACGACGGAAACGCTTTGTTGTGCCTCCTGTGTGAGGTTTTGTGTGTTGGGAAAGGTTTTTGAATTTAATCATAAAATTATGATTAATTTTTAGGAGTCACCACCTGGTATTATGGTTACTAGGAAGCTATGGTCTGCGGGAGTCTAGGTAAGAGACTGGTTGTGCAAGGGGAAGACACATCACCCCCAGTGCACCCTACCTAAGGTAATCTGCATTGTTGTTTGGTTTTTTCTAAGGTTCAAGGCAGATCTCTCTTCGTGAGAGAGTCTCTATCCTATTCGGTTAAATCCTAACCATTCTAAAGTCTGCATTTTTACACTTTGTATCTTTAATGCCCGAGGGTGTACTTTATCGTGTAATTTTACACCCCACAAATATTAAAGTCTACATCTGGATCCTAAAAGAAAAAAAAATTGGAAAAAAGATTTTTGACATGTTGGCCAAATCCTAATGGATAATCATAAACCGGTTATAATATCTATTTTTTTGTATGAAAAATATGCTTGGAAAAAAATTTAGAATTTGGCCGTATGTGATAAAATATATTTTTTTTTTTATGAATTTTTTTTAATATTTCAGAGAAAACCGGGTATTTTAATACTGGATTTGTATCTTACAGTGTAAGTATACAATCCAATATTGAACAAAATTGGTAGAAAAATATTTGAGAAAATTACAAATTTTTTGAAAGGATTTTTGAAATTTATTTTGAAAAATTTTCGTTTTTTTAATTATATATTAAGTAATTAAATATATTAACACATGTGGGCTAGGCCCAACATAGGCCCAGAAACAAGTGTGTTGATTATAGGCCCAAAATGGTTGGGCCGGACTCGGCCCAACATATTTTCTTCCTGCATTTTAGGGACAGGCTGGACTTGGCCCGACCAACTAGGTTGGGCTAAGGCAGATCCAGCCCGAGGCAGCTTAGTCACTAGGCAGCCTAGTTGATGGTATTGCTATGCCTACGGAGCATATTTTCATTCTCAATTCATGAGTTATGTTGTTGATGTATTGAGTAAAAAAAGAAAATGATGGAGGAATTGTTTTTAATGTTATAAACTATTCATGTTCATAATTCCTCCTAAAATTCCAAGAAAGAGGTTTGTTCATACATTATATACACAAAGGTGCAGGGAAATAACACATGTTTCTTTTTAACAATCTCTTTTTTAATATAGGAGCTTTACATAGTTTAAATTCTTTAAAGTCAATTTGAAAAAGCTACTAAATGGAGTGAATGCTTTTACATGTCTTATATATTCGAGTTTGAGTTGATGTACTTTTGTTCCCTGAGCCTCGTTACAAACCTTGAAAAGTTTTTATGATTTGAGTTATACATGTGATCCTAGTGATGGAGAATAGGAAGATATGCAAGGGTATGGTAGAGGATTTCCATTAGAATGAATTTAAGCGAAACACATGCCTTTCAAACACATGAAAGTTGAGTGTTTATTTCTATGAGGGTCTACTTAATTAGCTTACTCTATCTTCGAATGAAGATGCTTTTTAATAATTATAAGTTGTCTAAGACTTTTTATTCATGATATGTTATTATTTTTTAAGAGCTTTGTTATTCTTTATTGATGGCATTGCAACCTTTATTTATTTTTTTCATGGAAAGTGAATCTAAGTTTTCCTCGAGGATGAACAAAAGTTAAGTGTGGGGGAATTTGATGAGAATACAAAATATCATATTTTTATATGTTAATGTGCAGTATTTTATACTTATTTGATGCCTAAATATACTCATTATTTTTATATTTTAATTTAGGATGTAAATGGAACGTTAATGGCAAAATAAAGTTAATTGGATGATTCGGCAGTTTTTAACATAGCTTCATAATTGGGATAGAACTATCTCATCCAAGCTCTGATTGAGATGATCCAAAATGCTATGAAACCTAAGGAATAGATCTACAACTTCATGTTTTGAGTTAATTTGGAGAGATACTAACTACATCGAGTTTGTAATTTGGCATAAAGACGTTGCACCTATGCTGCTAATGTGCTGGAACATCCTTAGGCTTGCAAATATAATATGATGTGATTAATTTCTGAAGCTTCTAGACTTGATCCATGAATTAAAGATGAAGACATCACTTTTATTGTTATATTAAAACTCTATTTTATTATTTAATAATTTGATTAAATATTCATATTTGGTGGTTAATTATTATATAGTATTTTTAAAAGATTTTGTAGACTTCTAAAATGGAAAAAAATGTGTAAAGGAGAAAAAGGGAGATCATATCGGATTTTGTCTCCTCTCTCTCTTTTATCTTTCTCTTCCCTGTTCCCTAATTTCTTTCTCTTCTTTATGATATTCATGATGGTATTGTGGAACTAAATTTGACTTGATAGAAGGAAATGGAAGCCTTAGAATCAATACAATTGTAAGATCTAATTTGTTTTCATTGTTTAATTTATGCTTTGTGTATTGGATGTGTTTTAGTGCATATTGTTCATGATTGTCTTGTTTAATTGCTATGAGGTCTCTAGTTTATTATTCATTGCAATCTACTACATACTAGGTTATATATTAAATGTGTAATGGCTTGATCTCTCTAATTTATGAAGCAATTGAGATTTGATAGTTTGTTGTGCTAGAACTTAGTAAATTTTAGAAAGATTTTTTGACTAAATTAAATGTAACTGCTTGTGCTTATGTTAGTTAGCTTCTTCAATTTCTTTAATTTTTAAGACTACTACTAGATTAAATTTTAGTGCTTGTCTTAATTTGTTTAGTAGTTAGGATTAATTAGATTGCTTGTTTTCTAATTGATTACAACTGAGAGAGATAATAAAATAGTGTTAATGATGAATATTCAAAGTGTGAATTTATATATATGGATCGATGATTAGTTATAAAATACTTTATGGTTAATGTTGATTATAAAAAGGTTACTTTTTATAATTGATTTTGATATTTTAAATTGAGTTCTTTCTTATTTTTTAGAAAAAAATTGTTTTTGTTATAATATGGCTCGGTGGAGGAGCGAGTTAGGGCAGGTCCATAGTAGCTTTCAATTATGGAAATACCATCATCATAATGGAATTAGATGCTATCTAGTGGAATATGAGCCTCTGTTGGCAGGATTACCTAATGTATGCTAACTTGTGGAATATGACAATTGCGATTGCGACACAAAATATTGTATCTAATTCTTCTAGAGAAATTGGGTAATATGAGAAAGACAAAGAAAGGCTAAAGGCAAGGAGGTGCTGGACCTCGATAAAGAGTTTGAGGTGAATAAACCTGTGACTGAGGAAGAAACCAATGAGTTCTTGAAACTGATGAAGCATAGTGAGTACAGTATAGTGGATCAGTTGAAGAAAACCCCTGCTAAGATCTCCATCATGTCTTTAATACTCAACTCGGAGCCACATCGTAATGCTTTGCAAAAAGTATTGAATGAGGCCTATGTGCCCCAAGATATCGAGCAAAAGACTATGGAACATCTAGTAGGAAGGATTCATGCTGCCAATTACTTGTATTTCACGGAAGATGAACTGGACATAACAAGCCCTTGTATGTCACGGTCCGATGCAAGGATTGCCTCGTCGGCAAGGTTCTCATTGATAACGGCTCGGCCCTGAATGTGTTACCAAGGCATGTGCTGGATGAAATGCCAATAGATCCCTCACATATGCAACCCAGTGTGATAACGGCAAGAGCATATGATGGCTCATCAAGGCCAGTTGTAGGGTCAATTGATGTTGAACTAGCTGTGGGTCCACAAGTCTTTCTAGTAACCCTTCAAGTGATGGATATCCACCCTTCTTATAGCATGCTGTTAGGAAGGCCATGGATACATTCTGCGGGAGCTGTCACCTCTTCGCTACATCAATGTTTAAAGTACATTGCCAACGGTGTCCTGGTTACTGTTAAGGCTGAGGAGACTATATCGATGGTAAGAAATGTGGCGGTTCCATTCATTGAAGCAGAAGATTGTAGGGACGGAAACCTTCATGCATTTGAGATTGTGAATACCGAGTGGGTGCCCGAGAACACTGTGTTGAGGAAGCCAGAAATCTCTGAAGCCACTAAAATGGCCGCTAAAATCTTTTTGAAAAACAAGATTCCTTTCCCATACGATATGGAGCAAAGAAGGCCTGAATGGAGGGGTATAATCAAATTGAAAGCTGCAGAACAGAGGTTTGGGCTTGGATATAAGCCCAAGAAAGAGGATTACAAACGAGCTGCTGGTGCAAGAAGGGAGAAGAGAATGGCTAGGATGGAAGGAAGGAAGCCTGTAGAAGAAAACTTAGCCATCCCTCCAATCAGGATTTCATTTCCAAAGGCCGCATATGTGATACAACCTGATGGGGGACATGGAGACCTTTTTCAAAAGTTTTCTTCAATGAACATAAACACTCTGGAGGAAAATCAAGTCAAGGACATTGCTGAGAAAATCGAGTCCGAAAGGAGGATTGAAGAGCTGCCACAATTGACCATCCACACTTTGGAAGAAGTCACCGTCAAGACTTTTGTCCGGAAGCTAGCCGAAGGGGAGAAGTTCCAGAATTGGGAGACCCAAGAAGCTCCATTGGTTTTTAAAATGTAATCAACAATGATGGTTGGATTATATTTTTTCTGTTTTGCTTTTATTCATTGACAATCGAGGCTCAAGATGTCAATTGGATTTTATTTGTTGTGAGCCAATCTTTTATTTTTAATGAGATCATGCATTTTCAAAATTCATCTTGATGTCTTACTATGCATTTACACGTCACTTTCCGCTTTCAGGAACTCTGAAAGCGGATCCTCCACAACAACACCTGCACTTTACATTGAGAATGAATGGCCAAAATTTAAAGAATACATAGTGGCTGTAGAAGATGAGGAATGGGAGGAGGAAAACATATGGGAATTCACAAAATTAATAGAACAACACGAACAGGCTTGGAGGCCCGCTAAAGAGGAACTTGAAACCATAAATGTAGGCAATGAAGAAATCAAGCGAGAGCTGAAGATAGGGACTTTGATCACCCTCGAAGCAAAGGAAGAGTTGATTGCACTGCTCAAGGATTATGTGGATGTCTTTGCCTGGTCCTACGAGGATATGCCTGGTCTGGATACGGACATTGTAGTGCATAGAATACCACTGATGGAAGGATGCAAGCCGATTAAGCAGAAGTTAAGGAGAACTCATCCGGAGGTCTTAATCAAAGTAAAGGCGGAAATTGAAAAACAATGGGACGCTGGTTTTTTGGAAGTAGTGAAGTATCCACAATGGGTGTCAAACATAGTGGTGGTACCTAAAAAAGAAGGAAAAATCAGAGTTTGTGTGGACTTTAGGGACTTAAACCGGGCTAGCCCTAAAGATAATTTCCCTTTACCACACATAGATATGTTAGTTGATAATGCAGCACGCAGCTCCACATATTCCTTCATGGATGGGTTTTCAGGCTACAATCAGATAAGAATGGCGCCAGAGGATAGGGAGAAGACGACCTTTGTAACACCATGGGGAACCTTTTGCTACAAAGTCATGCCATTTGGTTTAAAGAATGCTGGGGCCACTTACCAAAGGGCTATGGTGACTTTGTTTCACGACATGATGCACAAAGAGATTGAAGTATACGTGGATGACATGGTTGCTAAATCTAAAGAGGGAGAGAATCATGTCCAAGTATTGAAGAAATTATTTGAAAGATTAAGGAAATATAAGTTGAGGCTTAACCCAGCAAAGTGTTCATTCGGGGTGAAATCCGGTAAGCTGTTGGGTTTGTGGTGAGTGACAAAGGGAAGAGAAGATCCTGAAAAAGTAAAAGCTATTCAATCTATGCCACCCCCCAAGACTGAGAAGGAGGTGAGAGGTTTCTTAGGAAGGTTGAATTACATCGCTCGGTTTATATCCCATTTAACCGCGACTTGTGACCCGATCTTTCGTTTGTTGAGGAAGAAGAACCCTGGAATATGGAATGAAGAGTGTGATAAAGCTTTTGAGAAAATCAAGCAGTACTTGCTAAATCCACCTCTGCTTGTTCCTCCCGTACCAGAAAGGCCATTGATTTTATACCTAACAGTAACCGAAACAGCAATGGGATGTGTGCTTGGGCAACATGATGAAACCGGAAGGAAGGAAAGGGCCATTTATTACCTAAGCAAGAAGTTCACGGAATATGAGTCTAGGTATACTGTGATTGAGAAGCTGTGCTGCGCACTAGCATGGGCTACAAAGAGATTACGTCAGTATATGTTGTATCACACTACATGGTTAATTTCCAAGTTAGACCCGTTAAGGTACATTTGTGAAAAGCCTTATCTATCTAGCCGAATTGCAAGATGGCAAGTTCTTTTGGCTGAGTATGACATAGTATATATGACAAGGAAAGCCGTGAAAGGGAGTGTTATTGCCGATCACCTGGCTGACCATGCTATGGAAGATTATGAGCCGTTAAACTTTGACTTTCCGATGAAGATGTGTTTGCAATCGAGGAAGAGAAATCAGATTGGTGGGTTATGTACTTTGATGGTGCTGTAAATGTATGTGGTAACGGAGCGGGGCAGTGATAATCTCTCCTGATAAGAAGCAGTATCCGGTTTCAGTTAAGCTGCAGTTCGGGTGCACCAACAACACGGCTGAGTATGAAGCTTGCATTCTTGGTTTAGAGGCTGCATTAGAGATGAACATAAAAAGATAGATGTGTATGGAGACTCAATGTTGATCATTTGCCAAGTAAAAGGAGAATGGCAAACCAAAGAAGAGAAGTTAAGGCCTTACCAAGAATACCTGTCTAAGCTGGCTAAAGAATTTGAGGAAATAGAGTTCACCCATCTGGGAAGGGAAGGGAACCAGTTTGCAGATGCTTTGGCCACACTAGCATCTATGGCCAAGATAGACTTTGGGCACAAGGTACAGCCAGTACACATCAATATCAGAAATAACCCCGCTCATTGTTGCTCAGTCGAAAGAGAAGTGGATGGAAACCCGTGGTACTATGATATCAAGAATTTCATCCAAAACCAGGCATATCCCATGGGGGCATCCAAAATCGACAAGAAGACCTTGAGAAGGTTGGCAATGGATTTTTATCTTGATGGGGAGATTTTGTATAAGAAATCATCTGACGGGACTTTGTTGAGATGTTTGGATGAATTTGAGGCAAAAAGCACAGTACGGGAAGTCCATGAAGGGATTTGCTCAACTCATGCTAGTGGACATGTGATGGCCAGGAAGATACAAAGAGCCGGGTACTTCTGGATGACGTTAGAGAAGGATTGTATCGATTATGTCCGGAAATGTCATAAGTGCCAAGTATACAGTGACAAAATCAATGCTCCTCCGGCTCCTCTGTTTAATTTAACATCTCCATGGCCCTTCGCGATGTGGGGAATTGATGTAATTGGACCGGTAAACCCAAAAGCCAGCAATGGTCATAGGTTTATTCTCGTGGCTATCGACTACTTCACAAAATGGGTAGAAGCTGGGTCATTTGCTCATGTGACGCAAAAAGTGGTGAAGAAATTTATTGAGAGAGATTTGATATGTCGGTATGGTCCACCAGAAAAGATTATAACTGATAACGCCCAGAATTTCAACGGCAAGATGATAATAGAGCTCTGCACTAAATGGAAAATCAAGCATTCCAATTCTTCGCCATATAGACCAAAGATGAATGGTGCGGTAGAAGCTGCTAACAAGAATGTCAAAAAGATTATTCAGAAGATGGTAGTCACCTATAAGGATTGGCATGAGATGTTGCCATTTGCCCTTCATGCATATCGCACCGCAGTTCGAACCTCAACAGGAGCCACCCCGTACATGTTGGTATATGGAATGGAGGCGGTGATGCCTTTAGAAGTGGAAATCCCATCATTGAGAGTGTTGTTAGACTCTGAGCTGGAAGAGGTAGAATGGGCAAAGGTTAGATATGAACAGTTGAATCTGATCAGTGAAAAGAGGATAGCCGCGATCTGTCATCATCAACTCTACCAAAGAAGGATGGCTAAATCCTATGACAAGAAGGTTCGACCTCGAGGATTCCACGAAGGAGATCTTGTACTAAAGAAAATATTACCTTTACCTGGAGAAGATCAGAGTAAATGGGCACCTAACTACGAGGGGCCGTACGTGGTGAGGAAAGCATTCTCAGGAGGAGCTTTGTTACTGTCTAGAATGGATGGAGAAGATCTAGCTAGGCCTGTGAATTCCGACTCTGTAAAGAAATACTACGCTTGATGTATTTCGTAATTTCCCGTTCAATAAAATAAATTTCGGCCATGAATTCTCTTTGTAAAGAGTCCTTTTATATATATATAACATATGATCTCATAGCATTTGAAATCTTTTTTAAAAGAACTTTTTTTGGCATGACTAAGAAATGACTCCATCAATTGGAGAACCAAATCAAATCTACTTGACATATAGTTGCACATCACACTAGGGGGCAAAAGGGCACGAAGTGCAGATAAGGGTCCATAGTAAACCCAAGAGGGTATCATAATAAAAACTTCTAAAAAAGGCATCTTTTATAAATTTGTTAATTGCATTAAAAGTTTCAGTTTTCATGAAACCAATTTTTTCCTTTGGCACAAAACTCAATGGAGCAAGAAAGGGCCCCATAAGGAACCAGAGATCTCTTCACTAAAGGATATGAAGGATATTTCTCATGAGAAAAGCTTGAAACAAGAGCGAAGAGGTTTACGACGAAAGGGGGACCTATGTTTCCAAGATAGGTAACAAAAACATACATGCATATTAACCATAATACATTGCTTTCAACATTTGTCAGATCGGGGTTTCATCACCATTTCTTGGGTAGTGCGTTTTCTAAACCCTACCTCATTTCAAGTACGCCTTTGAGCCCTCATTTCCGTTCGAGTGCGCTGTTTGAGCCCTCACTTCTCGGGTAGTGCGTTTTCTAACCCTACCTCTTCTCGAGTGCGCTGTTTGTGCCCTCACTTCTCGGGTAGTGCATTTTCTAACCCTACCTCCTTTCAAGTGCGCCTTTGAGCCATTGTCAACATTTTTCTGGGTAGGTCACCCATTACAACGAGACCAGTTTTTCATATTCTTGCCACTTGGGTAGGTCACCCATCACAATGAGACCATATTTTTCTGGGTAGGTCACCCATAAGAATGAGACCATTCTCCATATTTTTTTTATTATCTGGGTAGGTCACCCATAAGAATGAGGCCATTCCTCCCCCTGGGTAGGTCACCCAAAGAATGAGACCACTCTTCCTTTTTTCTGGGTAGGTCACCCATCACAATGAGACCATATTTTTCTGGGTAGGTCACCCATAAGAATGAGACCATTCTCCATTTTTTTTTACCTGGGTAGGTCACCCATAAGAATGAGGCCATTCCTTCCCCTGGGTAGGTCACCCAAAGAATGAGACCACTCTTCCTTTTTCTGGGTAGGTCACCCATCACAATAAGACCATATTTTTCTGGGTAGGTCACCCATAAGAATGAGACCATTCTCCAATTTTTTTACCTGGGTAGGTCACCCATAATAATGAGGCCATTCTTCCCCCTGGGTAGGTCACCCAAAGAATAAGACCACTCTTTCTCTTTTCCACTCGGGCAGGTCACCCATCATAATGAGACCACACACACATTTTTTGTATTGGTTATGAGTAAAGGAATCGCCGGATGGGATTCCAGGTTAAAGGAGATCACCAGATGGGATCTCAGATGGATTTCCATGATTGATCAAACTAAAGTAAGAATTCAGAGGATCGCTGGATAAGGATCTCGAGATAACTAAGTTTTGATCATAGTTTTTGGGCTAAGGAGGTTTGTTGTAAAAGACAAAGTTTCAGATCAATTAAGCTTCGAACAGATCAGTTTCGGGAGTTCCGTTTTGGGTTTATCTTTATAACACTTACTGCGCAAAACCCATGCTCCGTAAGTATTATAAAGAGGGGGCATCTGTTGTAACCCATTTTTGGGTCCCCATAAAAATAAAATAAATAGCCAAAAGAGTGTAGAAAAAATAACAGGAGGCAGAAGCGCTCAGGAAACAGTCAGAAAATTGGTCAAGGAATTTAAAAATACAAGGATTGATTTTTTACAGTATATTCTTGAAGGATGAGAGCCCTATTGAGAAGGAAAATTTGAATTTTGAGGAGAAAAGCCCAAATTTGGATTTTTATGGACTTAATTGGATTTTTATTTGAATTTATAGAAGATTTGATTGCAAGAAAAATTGATTTTTAAGTCAATTTGGGCTTTAATTTAAAGAAATTTAAGTTCTGGGGCCAAAATATATTTTTTAGGAATTTATTGGGTCAAATCAGGGGCTTAATTGCATAAATATTGAAGTTTAATGGCCAATTAGGGACTTAATTGTGAAAATCCGAAACCAGGGACCAATTTGGAGAAGGCGCAAAGATAGAGGGGGCTGTTTGGAATTGTTTCAGGGGCTTAATTGAAGAAATTGGAAGTTTATTGATCAATTAAGGGCTTAATTGTGAAAATCAGAGGCCAAGGACCAAAGTGAAAAACGCGGCCAACTATAGGGGTAGGGACCGAATTTGGCAGGGACGCAATTGAATTTTATTCTTGATTGAAGGACTCGATTGAAGGACTTAATAGAACAAATGACAAATTAGGGACTGATTTAAAAACAAAGTTTCTGGCGCCTTTATTTTAAAATGAAACGGCGCGTTTTGTCCAAAACGACGCCGTTTCATGCATAAATAAATTAAAAAAAAAAAAAAGGGAGACCGAACGGTGCCGTTTTGAACGGCACTGTTCACTGTCTTCTTCCCCCCGAACATTACAGCGGGGAAGAAGAAAAAGTTGTATTTTTTATTTCTTTTGCAGGTCCCTCTCGCCACCGACCGGCCCACGCCGGTGGGCCACCGACAGGAAACAATGGCCGACAACCCGCCTCGTGGCCGAAGCCGAGGGAGGCCCGCCGCTCCCCGACAGGCGCTCCTCAACCCGCTCCTGGGTCCACGATGAAAAGCCACGCCCATGGTGCTATAAATAGAGGACTGAAAGGGAGAACACGGGACGAAAAAAAAAGGAAAAGAGAGGAACCCCGAAGCAAAGAAAAAACAAAAGGAAGAGAGAGAAACACTGTAACAGAGGAGAGAGAAACCGCCTGATCCGCCGTGAGCTAGGACGCCGCCACCGCCTCCACAGCAGCACCGCCAGCAAGCCACCGTATCCGCCGTGCCAGGTACGCTTCTCTTTCCCCCCCTGCACATTTTTCTTGTTATTTATATATTTCGTCCCCTGCATGCAGGGGACGGGGGGGGGGAAATAATTCCCCCCCTTTGTTGTTTTTAATTCTTCTGGGCCAGATGGTGTCTGGCCCATAACTATATGGGCTGGGCCAGAGTGGTCTGGCCCGATCCGGTGGTCTGGGCCGGGTCCGGCCCAGATAGAGTTTAATTAGTTTGTTGGGCCGAGATCGGCCCAGTACCCGATGGGCCGAGATCGGCCCAACGACTGTTGGGGCTGGGGCCGGCCCAGTTTAGTTTGGGCCGGCCCAGCCCCTTTTAATATATAAATATATTATAATTATATTATATTATTATTATTATTATATGTGTGTATATATGTTATATATATAAAAAATATATTTATATAATAAAAAATATCTTAAAATATATTGTGATGTTTCTGCATATTTTTGTCAAAGTGGTTTAATGTTGGTTTGTATTTTTATACTGTAAAGATACAAAACCAGTGTTAAAAATACCCGGTTTTCGTCAAAATATCAAAGATTTTCAGAATAAAAAATGTTTTTGCTTTCAAAAAAAATTCTAAAAAAAATTCCTAAAAATGTTGTTCATTTTTCTGCATATTTTTATCAAAGTGGATTAATATTGGATGTATTTTTATACCGTAAGGATACGAGCTCAGTATTAAAATACCCGATTTTCGTCAAAGTAAAAAAAAAAGTATTTTCCAAAAATTGTTTTTTTGTTTTAAAATATGGCCTAGTCTCTCCAATATATATATAAATATTATAACATAATATTTTCACACAACAAAGAAAATTTTCAAAACAATATATGTATTAACATGCATTTTGGCTTTAATAACCAGTTTATTCAAGCCATGAGAACTAGGCCAATATTTCAAAAATTCTAAAAAATCTTTTTGTTTTATTTTAGTATTTGGGATTATGAATTTATATGTAAAACGTATTCCTAAATATTATTAATAAAATTTTGGTATGGTTTAGAACGGTTAGGATTTTTACCCGATAAGATAAAGATCTCCTTACCGAGGAGGATTTTTCTTGAACCATAGACAGACCAACAACTATGAAAACACAATAACGCCTTAGTTTTTTTTTTTATTATTATCAGACAATAAAACAATGCAGCTTACCTTAGGTAAGGCGTATTTGGGGTGCTAATACCTTCCCTTTACGCAACTAGTCTCCGTACCCGATCTCTGAGACCAGTTAGGGTTCCTAGTGACCAAAATACTAGGTGGCGACTCCAAAGAACAAAAAATAAAAAAAATTTGCCAGTCGAACCCGCAATTTAATTTTTTTGATTTTTTAGGGGTGCGACAATTAGTATGGATGTTATTTGTATTGATGTTATGTTATATAGATGAGGTCAATTGATTGTGTCTATTGTCAATATTTACAGGTTTGAAAAGTTTGGGTAGTCTCCAGTACAGGGGAGGTGTTACCGAATTTTGTTTAACATTCGAATTTAATTACATAATTATTCGTATAAAATTATGTAGATGCGGAGACCAAAATCCACAGCTTGTTGCTCACGTAAAGTCGCAACTACTTCTTCTAGCAGCGAGGATGACATATCCTTAGGTGCCTGTCAAGAAGAGGCACCTGTGCTGTTAACCGATGCTGCCTCTTCTAGCGTGGTTTCACAGCGCAGAGGCGGCGTGCCTTCGCAGCTGAATCAATTCATCGGCAAGTACAAGGCACAATGGAAGGACAACCTTTCAATGTAAGTTTGTTAAGGTTTTAGTTTTTTTTTTTAATTTTAACATAATTTTTGAACAATTAATCAATATTTCATTAATTTAATTTATTTTCAGATTCACAAACATTGAGGCCGCTCGAGTAATATCATCGTCGTTTAAATCATCAATGGAGATTCCATTATTTAAATGGAGTCAGGTATCCAGAAATCCGAATGAATACCTCAAATCGATGCATGGTTTTACAGATTTAAGATTGGTGTTAATTTCTAATTTCTAGCTTATTTCTAATAAATTATTAATATAATTGTAAATAAATTATTAATATAATTGTAAATAAATTATTATTTTTATTTAAGATTAATTATTTATACATAGTACAAATTCGACTAGGATAATGCGCATGACACTATTGTGAGGAGGGTATAGGAAAATCACGCGACAACTAGGTAACATCGAAAACAATACAAGATCTAATTTTTAATTTATATTTCAAAATCTAAATTCTCGCTATAGAAGTAGGTTGTGTGATTTTTTGTATGAAGCACAAAAAAAAGGCAAAAAACACAGCGAGAGATAATGGTCTCCAAGGCTGGAACGACGTGGCGGTTTGGAGGGATTTCAAACTCATATACATCCTGGAAGATATATGGCCGCAATATCTTGAGCACATAACATTTGAGTGGTTCATACGACGCTCACAGTCTAGTGCTGGCAACCGGAATCGACCAATTCTTGGCTCGGTGACAACACACACCGGCGGCTCTGTTCTGTTTGCTGCATATGCGAAATGGATGGTAAGATTAATTTAAATGAAATATATTGTAAAATTAATTTTTTGTTAATTAATTTTTTTCATCACAGGCTACATCTCTTGGACTTAAGTCGAGCCCAATGGAGCTGTTTGTTGAGACGCACGTCCAGAGTTAAGACCGCCAAAAGGGGGTATAACAGGTCGTTGACAACTGTGCTCAATACTTTGTGGCATGTTTGTTCAACCATTTTATTTCGTAAGTTATTATTTTTATTGAATTGAATATGATGATTTCCTTTTTTATTTTCAAGAGACCTATAATAGCTAGTTGAGGGAGAGATATGGGGACGATCCTTCGACCTTTTGGATTTCGATTCGGATTTGTGGATGGAGGTTAGTGACACAACTAAAAGATTGATGTCTTCTTCTAAGTGTAGGAGTGTCGAAGTAATAAATAACCCAGCAAGACCGCGGTCGAACCACAGGGAGGTTAACTATATAAATTATAAACAACAACAACAACAACAACAACAATAAGAAGTTAAAGAGGACTTTGTGATGTAAGATTAATGTGAGGATTAAACAATAAAATAATTGTCAAGGTTAGAGGATCCACTAATAGTATTATAAATAAGTATAGTATAAACTCTTTTTATTAATCAACTGGAAACCACACACAAAGGAGGTTCCAATCAGATGATTTATCCTTAATAGTTCATTATAAAATTTTAACATGATCATATTAATTATCTTATTTAAGTAACACCATACTTTTAAATATTATCAGGAATTCATGATACTAACTATGTTAACAACAAATCAAGTTCCTTTTGTATCACAGGTGTAGGTTATACATGCTATGAAAGTGCCAAGCATTTGTTGTACCAAATGTTATACAACACAAATCTAGATTAACCATTTAACAAGCAAGGTATTAAGAATTAGTAAGATAAAAAGATAAGACATGTTAATAACAAACTTTCTTGGATATAAACATTGAAGTCCATGTTGAGTTTATATTATACCTATTATAATACCATTAGTGAAACCTTTTCACCTTGACATAATAAACTTAGCTAAATATAATGAAGAAGATAAACATAAATAAATAACATAAGAACATAAGTATAGTAAAGGAAATGAAAAGTATAAACAAGAGATTAAGGAAAATATAACATGAAATAAAACTTAAGCATTACAAAAATATAAAGAGAGAAATAAAGAGCATAATCTTGATCTGAACAACCAAGATGTCTAAATGCATGGCAAATGCCTCCTTTTATAGTCTAACATTTAGAACTATTTATTTGATGACTATTTGTTGAGTGGGTGGCCACATCTTGACTTGGTGACAATCCTTATCTTTTTGTCTGAAGAAAACATCATTGATAACGTTCAAATTTGAACCACCTATACTCATGAAAGTTCTAGGAAATTATCTCATCTTTCTCAGAAAAAACAATTGAGGTCATTTGAACTTCTAGAACTCGATATATGGGCTGAACAATGAATAGTGTCTGGGCTGCAAGACATATTCAGACTTCTCCGTTGTTGCTATAATTTGGACTTGAAAACAACCCTTTTAAATCTTGGACTCCATATGAAAGTTTTAGGCCTATGTCTTATCTTTCCATCCATAAAAAGAAGACCTAAATCCAAGGTCTATAGCTCCAGATATGACCCAATTACCAAACTGTGTTTTATTTTGGATTGAATCAACATCTCTTTTCTAAGTTTGGCCCTGTCTTTGTCATTTCAATTTTAGTACTTAAACTCATCAATCAATCCTTTCATTTATGTGATAGGCCTGCATTTAAGATGAATATTTACCATAAATTAAATGTATCTTATATTATTAGATATGTTGTTATAAAACATGCTTTAGTTAAGGAGTTATTGATAGTTCAAGTGCAAAATGATGATATAAAAACTTGATAAAAATGCACTTTTAAGTACTAATTAGTTGGATTATCCGGTGGACCCGATAAATATGAGCACCTATTGGTGACTTATGAACAACTCTTGGCGAATTATGAACAGCTTCGCCAAATGGACATGAACATGGCATCACAGAGTGGTGATACATGTGCGCTTCCTCCTTTTTGGCCGTATAACAACCAGCCTCCTCCTCCTCCTCCTCCATTATGTTAATTTGTAATGAATATTATTTAACTTTAATAGTTAATTTAATATATATATTGTTAAACATATTCAATTTGTAATGAATATTATTTAACTTTATTTTTTTTTGTTTTTGATGTTTAATAAAAAAAATTATTTGCATAATTGGTTTTTTTACTATTAATTTATATAATTTGATATTATGTTTCTAAATAATTTTTTTTTAAATATTTAAAATAATCACCGAGGGTTTTACCGACAAACTGTATCCGTCGGCATTTAACAGAGAGCGGGAAATGCCAATTGTACCAACAAATTTACAGACGGAGTGTTTCCGTCAGCATTTTACAGTAGCTTGGGCAAATGCCACAATCATCGATGAATTTATAAAAAAATATATTCTTTTGGTATTTCACACTCACCAACAAAGTTATCGAGAGTTGTAGTCCGTCGGCATTTAACCGGGAGCTAAAAAATATTTACTGGATATGCCACTATCAGCAACGGAATCGATCCATCGTTATATTTCAAGCGGGATTTTTTTTTTGTGCGCAAATTCCGTCTGTAAAACTGTCGATACACGACGTCGGGCGACGGCTCCGCTCTTTTTGTTTATTTTAACAAAAAAAGATTTTTTATTATTGGGGGAAATAGATTTTATTGGAGTCGCCATCTAGTAATTTGAGGGAACTAGAAATCCCAAATTAGACACTGGTCCCAGAGATTCAGGTACTGGGTTAGTTATGATTAAGGGAAGGTAGACACCACCCTTAAAACATCCTTTCAAAAGAAAGGTTACCCTTACTTGTGTGTTTTTATATTTGATTCAAATGCTATTATATTTTGATCTTATTTGTAATTTTTGTTTTGTTTATAAAATAGTTAACGTCGGTCCCTACCAATTAGGAGACACGTTAAAAATGACATCAGTTCCTAAAAATAGAAGACTCGTCTAAGATATCGACGTTTAACCCTAAAAAGGAGATTTACGTCCGAGTTACCAAAAAAACAAAATTATGGACATAATCCATATTTGTTTGGTTTTTAAAGTTTTTATTTGACATCGGTCCTTTTCTATAAATAGAGACGTGTCCACAAACAATATTTGTTTATAAAAACAAATATTTTGATATTGTTGAGATATGGGTATAACTATATTTGAAAATTGGGCTTTGGACCCACAAACAATAACATGATGGGATGGGCGTTGGACCCACGTCGTTATTCTTTTTATACTTGTTTTTTTGTTTTTTTTATTTTATTTTACAACATGCAATAAAAATTTACAAATATTTACATCAAATAAAATGTTAGGAATTCAACAAAAATTACCTGAGTACCCCTGTATATGTAAAAGACTGAAATACCTCGGATTTTTCAGGAATTTACGAAAATGCCACTGGCGCGCGTGTGGCTCACGCGCGGCTACTGTTGGCACTGGCGAAATTTTCCGGCGAGTTTTCTGGGAAACGAACCGTCGATCCTGGTAGATCTAAGGGAGAGGATTCTGATGGTTGTGGTCTCGACGTCCGTTGATGGCTGACGAGGGAGAATCGACGACTTGAAGCTTCGGTGGCCGGCGAGGATCGCGGCCTTTTTCCGGCCAGATGAGGCGGCGAAAACGGTTACAAACACCGGGGTTTTGCTTTACACCAGTGGATCAACCTTTCTGCGGTGGTGCGGAGGCTGGAGGCGGCCGGAAAGTGGAGATCGGATGAGAGAGAGAACGTCGCCGGCGAGAGGAGAGAGAGAGTCCGAGATTAGGCTACGGTGTGAACGCGTGCATGGTATACCGGTACCACCGAACACTGTGCGACGTTGGATCTCTGATGGAATGATCGGATGGCTGTGATTGGCTAGATCTGAGGTCGATCGCACGGTCTGGATGAGTCTGGGTTTAGATCCGGTGTGACGCGGTGTACCGAAATCTCGGTACACCGGATGACGTGGCTTCACGGGATTAAGTCTTGGATTATTTCAATGGCTGAGATGAGTTGGGATATATTTGGTATTTTTTAAATTGTTTTTTTAAGAAAACAATATGCGAAGAAAAACTCAAAAAATATGCACAGTAACCATTCTTTCTCTTCTTCTCTGGCTTTGTTTTCCCGTTCCCCTCCTTTTTTCTTTTTTCTCCTTTTTTTTTTTTTTTTCTGGCGATGCTCACTGCCTATTTATAGGCAGTGAACAGTAATATAATAATTGATTTCTGCCTAAATTTGCCTAATTGTAAGAAAAAAAGAAAAAGTACTCTACCTAACATTACCTAATATTCCTAATATGCCTAATATGACAAAAAAGTTTTTTTGTTTTATTATATATAATAATAAATATTTATATAGATAAAATTAAAAACTCAAATCAGTATTAGAAAAAGCCCGACTCAACCGCTAAAAATCAATTTTAATTACCGAAAATTATGTCGAAACATTAAAAAAAAAAACTTTCAATGGGTATCAACCCAGTGAACCGGGTTTTGACCACAAAATAACAGTTTTGACCCAAAATGACCTGAAACTTATTTTTCATCCCGGTCGACATGGTTTGACCCGTATTTACCCGATGAACTCGGTTTTGGTCGAAAATGACGGTTTTGACCCGAAACAGCCTGAAAACTCATTTTTTACCCTGGTCGACATGGTTTGACCCGTATTGACCCGGTGAACTCGGTCTTGGCCGAAAATGACGGTTTTGACCCGAAACAACCTGAAAACTCATTTTTTCCTTGGTCGACATGATTTGACCAGTATTGACCTGGTGAACTCGGTTTTGATGGAAAGATGCGGTTGACTCGAGAACAAATATTTTTTTGAATTTTAAACTTTTTTTATTTTTTTGGATTTTTATAAATAACAATAGAAATAAAATAACATTCGAGAAAAACTTGGTGAATCCAAAATTGGGTTACAACAAAAACCATCGATTTTTTTTTTACCGACTGATTTAGCGATGGATTTAGGTATTACCGATGAAAGGAAATCTGATGGACGGTTTCTGTCGATGGTGTTGTCGGCAAAAAAAATTACTGACAAACTCTGAATCACATATCAATTGAATAGTTCCCTAAGTAAAACTGTGAAATCTTGTAGTGCTAATAATATTCCGAAAACACATTTTCAAAACTTTTTGTATTTTTTCGTACATATAAAAAAAACGTTCAAAACATGTTAGGGTATCGGCCATATGCAACACACAAGAAAATATTCTTTTATAACAAACACTCTAGTGCTTAAGCATAAATGATAACCCAGTGCACACTTTTTTATAACAAACAAACTCCACAACTATAAATGATAAACCATGCTTGTACAAGGATGACACATTCATACGCCAAGCCATTATTCAAGAGGGAAAAAACATTTAAAGAAGACCCGGCTACTGTTCAAGTGAATTATATTTCACTTGAACAGTACAAACACAAAGGAAAATGCATGCAAAAAAGGTGAAGAGAACATACCTGGAGGCAGACGAAGGAGCTGCAACGCTGCTGAAGGCTGCTGGCGAGACTATCAGTGTTGTCGTTTGTTCCAGCTCTTTCTCCCCTATTCTCTGTCTGTCTCCTAAGTTTTAACTTCTTCAATCTTAGTCCCTCTCTCTCTACTAGTTATCTGCACTTTCTGGAGGAAGACGAAGGAGCTACAACGCTGTTGAAGGCTGCTGGCGAGACTATCAGTGTTGTCATCTGTTCCAACTCTTTCTCCCCTATTTTCTGTTCGTCTCCTGAGTTTTAACTTCTGCAATCTTCATCCCTCTCTCTCTACTGGTTATTTGTACTTTCTTCTCCCCTATTCTGCAAATTTTATTTTGCAGAAAAGGGAGCAATCCGAAAAGCAGTCCCTGCTTTTTTTCTCCTTTTTTCGCCTTGGTTTTCTTTCTTTTTTATGGTATTTTCTTGCTCTCTTTCTCTTGTTTTTTTGTTCTCTCCTCTCTTTTCTTATTTTTCTGCTCTCTTCTCGTTGCTTCCCCCGTTAGGTCATTTGAGGGGCTTATATATAGTCTAAATATGTCTCTATTTAGCAAGGATTCAATGCATTAATCCTAGGACGCAAATCCCTACTGATTTGCAGAAAAAAACACAAAAGGAAACTGCAATATTCTGACTTTGTGTTGGTGCTTTACATCTGATTTCTTTCTAGTTTAAGAGGGGGGTGTGGCTCTTTTCTTTCCTTCCAGAGGGCCAGTTGCTCCCTTTGAAATGAGGCCAGAAAAAACATGGTTGCAGCTCCCAAAATCAGGCATGATGATAAAGGAAAAACAGCAGGAATTTGCAGCGAAAAAAAGGAAAGCAAATCAACTGGAGGGTGCAGCTGCAAGGTCTCATTTTCCTTATTGGTGTGGAAAAAATCCTGTCATTTATGATGATCCATCCCCCCTCTCCAGCTTTCAATATCCTTCTTCAATTCAATCCCTCATTTTAAAACTTTTTTATGGGTCCTTAGTCCCAAAAAATCCTTCGAATCAGCCCCACAAACTTGGGCTATATCCTTCCCGTGGCAGAATTTTATGCCTTCACGTTAGATATTCAAATGGGAATATCTTGAGCTTCTGATATCGAAATCAAGTGATTCAAAAACCCAAATTCATATACGCGTCTAGGACTACAACTTTGATGAAGGAGTCAAAGTGAGATAAAATCATTTTATAAAATAGAAACTGGCAGTAATCTAGTTGGTCAAAAGGGATCTCCGGGTCTAACTCAAAAACTGACGAATGTCGAGCATCCTAATATGACTGAAAGTATGAACTAAGAACAAAAATCACAAAAACTAGGCCAAGATTTATTCAACCTTAAAGACCAGATAAAAAAGAAAAGAATTTAGCATTATGAAGACTCCTGATCAACATAAGAAAACCTGATGATTTTGGTAGTAAAGGGGAAGGATAAAAAGAGCAGAAAACAACTCAAACAAGGTTTAAAAAAAAACAAAATATTTCTTTCGGTGCTTTTGTCAATTTTCTGGCAAATATAAGCTAAACTCCTACCGTCTCAAGCACGTGGGGTCCAAAATTGAGTAACAACACTACCTATTAAAAACTTAAAAAAGCTTGGGATTCTTATGTATGAACTCTTTCCAATTCATCTTAAAGCTTTAATTAAGGAGGCAAAACACCATGAGAAAGATAAGACATGGAAGATATGAAGTCCAATGCTTTTTATCACATTGTAGAGACTAAAACTATCTATAACATGCTACTTGGATGATCGTGGATACATGAAAATGGTGTCATGAAAAGGAGAGGAGAAAATGAACTCTAAGAGCTAAAAAAGGCCCAAATCATCTATAAATAAAGAAATGATTTGTCCAATAAAAGAATAAAGTACGGGGAAAGATAGCAAAAAAACTCAGTTGATAATAAGGTATCGTATAAGGCTACAGTACTACACTATATCTCGGTGTTAACAAGAAAAGAGGGTCAATATTGTTTCACTAATTATGAAGAGGAGATCGCCAAACGGCTTAAAAACTTAACCTTGCTAGTTATAAATTTTGCATTGACCAAAGTTTGAAAACCTATATTGAAAGGGTTTGTTCATCAAGCTGAGTCAGTGTTTGCAAATCTCAAATGACTCCCCAATAAATTAGAAAACAAGTTTATAAAAAGACTAAAAGAGCTTAGAAAGAGAAGAAAATTTATAGCAAAACTTCAAGGGCTAGGATATGAATCTTGTATGCCATTTTATTTTAATATTAAGAATGAGATATTATGATACATAACTGTGGAAAAATTGAAGGACTAATAACAAAGTCGGCTTGCACATCTTAGATCCTTGGTTTAGGATTGTCTTTGCATGACTATGACTCGTGCTTCAATATTTGATAGGATTAGAACCAAAAAGAGTAGAAGGATACTAAAACAAACTTCAATCCTTGGAAGACTTAAAACATCCAAGTCAAAAGACGATAAGAATATACACAATCATCAACCAATTTTTGTTAACGCTTAAAAGATGTTCATAGTAAAATACCTTCACCTATGAAGTTAGATGTGAATGGGTACTAAATGTTGAGATGATATTAAGAATAAAGAAGTGCATGATAGTGATCACAAACCCCTTTAAAGAAAAAGAAAAAAGAAGAAGAAAATGATACCTCTCACTTCAAATCATATCACTATTGAAGAGGGTGATAATAATAAGTTTCTTATTGAAGAAGATATTGAGGAGGCTCTGCCCATTTTTTAATAAGAAAATAAATCTATGGTTGATGGACATAAAAAGATTAACTTAAGCACCACTGAAAACCCTAGCCCAACCTTCATAAATGTAAAGGGAAATGTAAAAGATTTTTGATGATATGCTTCACTAATATATCTCATGCTATGTTGATGACCTTATGGTGAAGTCAAAGGAAAAAGAAAGTCGTTACAAGATCTCTAACTGGTGTTCAAATAATGCCGATTCCAACTAAAGATGAACCCACTAAAGTGTGTATTTGGTGTCACCTCAAACAAATTACTAGGATTTAGCTTGATATCAAGGAATTAAAACTAATCAGTTTAATATTAATGGCATCCTAGAGATGTTAGAGCAAAGAAACATCCATGAACTGAATAGTCTCCAAGGAAAGTTGGCTTATATACGAAGATTCATTTATAACTTTGTTGAAGGATACATTATTCTGTTGGGATAAATCCTACACTAATGCCTTCAACAAGATCAAAGAGTACTTGTTAATTCACCTCTCCTATAAGCACCAACATCAGAACGTTTATTTATCTAATATATTGCAACTCAAATGTGTTATTTGGGAGTGTTGATAGCATAAAAAAATGACGAAGGTTAAGAGAGTGCTCTCTACTACCTTAATAAAATTTTAAATAAAGTCGAACTAAATTATTCTCTAATAGAGAAGACGTGTCTAGCGTTAAAAGTTTATGATAAAAAAAATTAAGGAATTATAGCCAAGCACATTCAGTACAGTTAATTTCTTAAGTCAACCCTCTCAAATACATTATCTTAAGGCTAGTATGACTAAGGAGATTGACAAAATAGGCATTATTGCCTCAAAAATTAAGATTTTCTATCCATTACAAAAGGCTACCGGGGGGGAACATTAGTTGATTCTCTTGTTGATTATCCTACTTTTATGAATGAAAGTTTTCTAAAGACCTACTTGATATGGATTTCTTTTTCATTGAAATGTCAGAACTTTGAAAAATATTCTTTGATGGTACAATATGACAAAATAGAGTTTATGCCTAAGTAATTTTCACCACACCGTACGGAGAGGTCTTGCCATTCACCTTCTTTCTTATTGAATGTTGTTCTGACAAAATGTTCGGATATCAATCCTTGATTCTTGGGTTGAAAATGAGAAATTATGAGGAATAAATTATTACTAATGGGATGAAAAATCCCAATAAATTTATTTAGATCATGGATGGAGTAGAGAAATAAATTGGTATGCGAAACAATATCCGAATTATACATCGCATAAGTTCCCTTATCGGTAAAATAGTTATTTAAAACAAATTTTTTTATGAATTGTGATTAAAATGTTAGAAAATAATAAAAAATAGAATGAAATTCTGAACAAATTAATATATGACTTTAGGCGTGAATATTGTACAATCACATAGTTTTTAACAAAACAGGGAGAGAATTCAGGGGAAGAATTTTTATTATGAATAAGGATCTAAGTCCCCAATGAATTATTTTGAAGATCTTGGCAATTTTAAAAAATAAAATAATACCTAAATTTCAGTTTTTTGTATAAAATTACCTCCTGTCCCAATTTACGATATCAAACATAACTCTCAATCTAATCATTTGATCAAGTTAAAATTTTATAAGGAGTCTCCTGAAACATGTACTATTAGTGACCTTTTTATAATCTTGAGAAAACATCCCCTTCTATTTTTGGTATTTTCAAGGTAGTATAACATGCAGAAGTTAGGGCACATGTCAATTTTCTGGTATCCTAAACCGAGGGGTTTCATCATGAACTTTGCAAAATAAAAGTTCTCTTATATGTTTTGCAGTAAATATTTTGCAACTCTTGGTAAAATACCGAGGGCCACAAACTATCAGTATTTGTGCCATACTTTTACATGTTTTATTTTTATTGCCTATTTAACCTCATGCACAAACGCTTAAATTACAAGCTTACCGCACGCACAACACAATAACAATAACAATAACAAATAATTATAAAATAAATATTTTATGTTCCAAAATATCATCCATAATATTACATTATATATATATATATATATATATATGCATGGCTAGGATTTTCTTTGTAGGACCAGGCTTGCGTGGCCTTTTTTCAAGTGCTAATAATATTCCCAAAAAGGGGCGCTCACCTTTTTTTTTTTTTATCTATAAGAAGGGGCACGCCTTTCTCTCCTTCCTCAACATCCAATATTTTTGTGTGTGATCGGAGAGATGGTGTCCATAGACTTGGCAAATAAACCCCATGCCGTGTGTATCCCTTTTCCAGCCCAGGGTCACATAAACCCAATGCTAAAACTAGCAAAACTACTCCACTTCAAAGGTTTTCACATAACCTTTGTTAATACGGAGTATAACCACAGACGCTTACTCAAGTCTAGAGGCAGCAGCTCTCTTGATGGCTTGCCAGACTTCCAGTTTAAGACCATTCCTGATGGTCTTCCACCATCAGATATTGCTGATGCCACTCAAGACATCCCATCTCTTTGTGACTGCACCTCCACGACTTGCTTAGCCCCATTTCGTGATCTTATTGCCAACCTCAACTCCTCCAGTATTGTGCCCCAGGTGACATGTATTATCTCTGATGCTTGCATGAGCTTCACTCTTGACGCAGCTGAAGAGTTCGGAATTCCTGAAGCGCTGTTTTGGACACCTAGCGCCTGTGGTGTTTTGGGCTACGCACAATATCTTTCTCTTATCGAAAGAGGCTTGACACCTCTGAAAGGTACACAGCTTTTTAAAACGGAAAATTCAGAATGTGGGTGCATGATTTTATGATCAAGTTTTCCTTTTCTTTTTAGTTCATTAGAAGTTAAAATTTTACCAAGACTCGGAAGGTCAGAGCCTGCATAATTTACCAAGAATGAAAATTAATCTTCATTTGTAACTTTGTTTTTTTGCAGACGCAACCGATCTAACAAATGGGTACTTAGAAACATCCATAGATTGGATTCCAGGAATGAAAAATATCCGTTTGAGGGATCTTCCAAGTTTTGTCAGAACTACAGACATAAACGACTTCATGCTTCACTTCGCGATAAGAGAAATAGACAGAACCTCAAGAGCTTCTGCTGTCATTATGAACACCTTTGACTCCTTCGAACAAGATGTTTTGGATGCTTTATCCCCAATGTTTCCTCCAATTTACACACTTGGTCCTCTCCAGTTGCTTGTTGATCAGATTCCAAATGGTAATCTGAAAAATATTGGCTCCAATCTTTGGAAAGATCATCCAGAGTGCATTGAATGGCTTGATTCAAAAGGACCAAACTCCGTTGTGTATGTAAATTTTGGTAGCATCACTGTAATAACTGCACAGCAAATGATTGAATTTGCTTGGGGACTAGCCAACTGCAACAAACCTTTCTTATGGATAATAAGGCCTGATCTTATTGAAGGTGAAGCCGCGATGTTCCCACCTGAATTTTTATCTGTAACAAAGGATAGAAGTTTGCTAGTAAGCTGGTGTCCTCAAGAACAAGTCTTGAAGCATCCTTCCATAGGAGGGTTTGTAAGTCACATGGGGTGGAACTCGACATTGGAAAGTATCTGTGGCGGTGTCCCAATGGTTTGTTGGCCATTTTGCGGTGAGCAACAGACCAACTGTTGGTTTGCTTGTACTAAGTGGGGTATCGGAATGGAGATAGAAAGCAACGTGAAAAGAGATGAAGTGGACAAACTTGTTAGGGAGTTAATGGAGGGGGAGAAGGGAAAAGAGATGAAAAGGAAGGCAATGGAATGGAAAACCAAGGCAGAGGAGGCAGCTTGGACCGGTGATGCTTCTCATCGGAATCTGGATCGATTGGTAAAAGTTCTTGCAAGCGAGCAAATACGTTAGAAGCCTGAATGGCAAATAACTTCGAGCATTTGAGTAACCTACTGTATTATTTTTGGCAGAGAAATATAATTTAAAAAATATATATCTTGATCATCTATTATTTGCTACATTTTCTTAATTTAATTTGCTTCTATTACATTCAACATAATTTTGGCCAAGATCTTAGCAAGCAAAATATATGTCCATAAGCTGTGTGTGACCTTTCACGCGTTTATTGAAACATTAATGCCAACGAGAAACTTTTCTATATAGTATATAGTACTTTGCTATTCTATATTGTATTACAATAGATACATAATTTTCAGGAATGATCCGGATTGATTAATGGAAATTTTCAGCGACGTGCTATTACCCCCTCTGTAAAGGTCTGTATTGGTCCATTTAGATAGCGCGCAACCGCCTAATCTTCGAATCCAAGGCTCCTGATTGGGATATGATTTTTGATCTCACTTTTCACCGTTTGGCTTTCTGGTTGAAGTCCTCAATTACAAATTTCAGCTATAAAGACTCAGATCTTTTTAGAAATCCTGAATCTATTATGAACTGGACTAACTAATTAAGTCCCTCTTCACTTTGGTCTTTTCTTTCTTCATATTCCCATTGTATTCTATCTTTTGTTTAGCCCCACTTACTTGATGGGACTGCTTAATTAATATATAATTATCTCGTTTACTATATAAAAAAAAACAATAGATACATAAGAAGAAGAGATAAACATGAAAAAAGAATTCTTATCATTTTTTTTTGGGGAATAATATATAATTTTCTCTCTTGAATTTTCTTCTTATATCTATATATTTTTAAATACTTTAAATATTAGTGTATGTTTGTTTACACAGTAGTTTTAACTTTTAAAACAAACCGCATAAACTAGGTGTTTTGTAACATGAAAAAAAACAATTTATTGTTTATTGTGCCCGATAATTTTTTTTCATCAAACCGGTGTTTTGCTCATAGCGCTGGGAGCTGCTTCTCTTGTAATTCACCTGGGCACTATTCATAACAGTGCCCATGCCAGGTGATGTCAGGTGAATTTTGTTGGCGTTGTTGACGTGAGTAGTATTCATTTGATCGCGTTCAACCTGATAAAAGTTTTTAATTTTTTTTTAAATTATGTTTTACTCAAAAAAATAAAGTTTGATATTATTTAATAACACTACATAAATTAGAAGAATATCGCATGATGACATAACATTTGTAAAATTTGATAGCAATTCCAATTTTGTTTTTGATGATATTTTACCTTATTTTGTTGCACGCTCAAAAACCATGAAAACTATAGTTATTATCAAATGAATTTCATATGTGATAAAATTGTAGTTAAGTTAATGGAATAATAAAAAGTATTTGATATAAAATATTATTTATTTAATGATATAATAATGGTAGTTAAATCTATAATATTTAAATTAAAAACCATCAATATATATATATATATATATATTAGTTATTATATAACCTCAATTTGAAAAGAATTTTTAACCAAACACATTAATTAACTTTTTATTCAACCTCAATTTCAACCACAGTTTTAACCAAACAGAAATAAATATCAATTCAATCTCAACTAAAAGTACTTTTTATAAAATATTTTTTTTCAAACCACAACCATAACAGCTACCATAATACCAAATACACTCTTAATACTTATGACATAAATACCATAATTGTTTTCTTGAATGACATTTTCAGATGAAAACCATGGTCATTTTTGATGAATTGTTGAGCAGCTACAGGCATTGACGAGCTCCTAAACAACAAAGTAATCTCACCACATTACTTGGGGCAGCCAGGTAATTAACCTGTTGTCATCACTACTACATAACAACAGCTAACTAGTTTTGTCAGCTTGTCACTATCGAGAAGTTTCTGTTCTTTACGATTGATAATCAACATGTACTTACTTTCTGCTCTTTACGTTTTGACATTTTCTTACATTGATATTCAGAATTTTCTTACACGTAGAAAATTGTCTATTGATTGTTTAATATTCTAACATGGAAAAGCAATTATTCAATCCACGTTTTGTCGCTACTAGTACTAGACACCCTTCACCTTCATAATTTCAAAACAATCCGTAACAAAATTGTACTCTGCACTTACTCGCAGTTTCATGGACCCAGACATGGATTGCTTGTTAGACTAATCAAGCAAAATTTCTGGAAGTTCTTGATATTATATTCCCATCGCAGCTGATGGCAGTGCTTACTTCAGCATATATAGAATAAGTGTTTAATGCAAAGAGATGGTCCAACTGGATTGGAGTGTCTAACAAGTTGGGAGTGCCGTCCTGATATTAGATTTGATATTTCAAAAAAGTTCCCCAATAATTTTCGTCCTTTCCATCTCTTCTTTCGTAAATAAACCGTAGGCCTAACCTCACTCGAATAACATGAGCATGGGAAGAAAATTGAAATATTTGGCTTGCCAATTACTGTCTAGCAGATCGTTTCCCTACTCTTTACCATTTATTCAATGATAAAGTTGCCAGCATTGACAAGATAGGAATGTGGGATGGTTTTCAATGGATATTGCTCTTTTCCTGGACAAGACCTTTGAGGGGTCGAAACATTGGTTTGTTAGAACAATTAGATGTTGTTCTTTCAACTGTGCACTTAGACAACGAGTCAAAGGATAGACTAATATGGAAGGACAACAAATCAAAAAGATTTTCCGTTAAATCTCTATGTGGGCTGCTAAGCCCCACTCACTATTCTAATAATAGCTTCTCTTTTGCTTGAATCTGGAAAGGTGTAGTCCCTCCTAAAGTGGAAATCTTTTGTTGGATGGCTATTATTAACAGACTCAACACCCGAGGTGTGCTGGTTAGAAGAGATGTTTTGGATAGTTCAAACTCCAACTGCCCTATTTGTTTAGTTGAGGAAGAGTTAGCTGATCACTTAATTCTACATTACCATAAGCATTGGATCATCTGGTCCAAAATCATCAAGTGGTGGGGATTATCATGGTGCTGCCCAAAGAATTTGTCAGACTTATTCTCTTAGTGGACTGTCATGGTTCAGGGTAAATTTCAGAAGAAAGCATGGCTGATGTTGTTTTTCTCAGTGGCGTGGTCCCTTTGGCTTCTTCGAAATGACCTGATCTTTTAACAAAAGTCGTCGAACTATGATTCAGTCCTCTTCCTTATCATCACTCAGCTATACTTATGGTTGAAAGCACTTCATCCTGACTTTCCTTACTCCCCTCTAGATCTATTAAGATCGTCAGCAGGTCTGATCCATTGGTCCAATGTTCAGATTTATAGAACCGATGTTATATGGTCTCCTCCACCCATTAGCAGATTCAAGTGGAACGTGGATGGCTCCTCTCTTGGAAAGCCTGGACTCTCAGGTATAGGTGGTGTTTTGCGCAATCACCTAGGTCATCTCCTTGGTTTTTTTTCCCTGCCAGTAGGGACTCCAGACTCGAACATAGCTGAGCTGAGAGCTATTGTCAAAGCTATTGAGCTCTCAGCCTCAAATTGTCTACTTCATCATAAACATATTACTATTGAATCTGATTCTACCAATGTAATTAGCTAGATGCATAATTCTCACAAGAGGCCATGGATGCATCGAGAACTCTTCTCCACAGTTCAGGGATTGACTAGATTGTTTGGCTCAATTACTTTTTCTCATGTGTATCGTGAGAGCAATAGTCTGGCAGATTGTATGGCTAAGCAGGGAGTGCGAAGATCAAGTGATTTCATTGCTTGGTTTTGATCCATCTCTCAGATTATGTCTATCAGACTACTAAATGTGCTTCTCTTCAAAGATCTAGATTCACTAGAAATATGAATTAGAGACTGTTGGAAGCTTCCTCTAGATTTTGCAGTAATGGTTATCTTGAGTAGATTATAATGTTGCTTTCTTAAGCTATATCTAATGTTTTGTCCTCTTTGTATGGACTTTGCTTAGTTTTGTAGTTCCTGCAAAATTGATATGCGCCAGGCTCTATAATTTTTCATGCCGCCATGCTATGGTGTTTAATGAAATCATATACTTCTAAAAAATAATAATAATAAAAAGTCCAGTATGATGAATTAATTATTATTATTAATTAACATACACTAAATTATTTAGGGAAAGTACTATAATAATAGACAATACTTTCCTCAAATTTTCCCAATTAAAAATTTCATTTACCTAGAAAATAAAGGGTGTTATAATCTTTTTACAGGGATACATTTGTTATTAGGGGCAAATCTAACTTTTAACTTTTATTATAAATAATACAATGACTGAACTAACATTAAAAGCAAAAAAAAAAAATTAACTTGCATTAGGAGCCTTACAGACAATTTTATTTTTCAAGCCTAATAGAATTACTTAATTGTCATGAAAAGCAAATTAAAAAATATCTCTTTCTAGGATATTTATTTATATTTTTCGTCAGTCTTGTTGATATATTCATGTTGAGTTAGGGGTACCTTAATCTTTTGATAAATATAAAGTATTCATTAATAAAAAAAAGATGATGCCAAAGTATGGGAGTGTCATGCCAATTGTTTTTCATATCAAATTTTATTCTTCTTTGTTTGTTTGTTGATAGCTATTTGTTTTGTATTTTATCTTCTTTTAACTATTGTTTTCTTCAATCTCATTCCTCATTATGATTCTTATTTTTTAATTTTTAATCCTTTAATTAATTAGATTTTATTTTTAATTGCATCCCTTAATATTTCTTTTCAATTTATTTTTATGTTTCAAAATCAAAACAAATATATAAGATCCAAAAAGAAAACTAAAGACAAGCAACTAATAACAAGCAAGACTAATGACCCAGAAACCATTAAGAATAACAAAGAAATACATATTCAAAATCAAGCTATAACTCCTTATGTGCAGAATTCCATGCTAAAATTTGTTGTTGCATCAATCACGCCTTTCCTCCATAAGAAATCCTAGAAGTTTTTCTTTTGAAAAAGCATCAGCCACATAAAAACCTCCACCATTGGTGTTGCAATTCATGTGAAATAGAGATTGATTATGAGATATGTCTTAACTATTAGTGATGATTGGTCACGAAGATACATTTGAATAGAGATAGGCCATAAATTCGGGTGGCCTACTTTCACTCCCGGATATAGAAATGACTCTTTCCCATACTGTCTCATGTAGCTCTCAAAGGCATCTAGGGTGGCCCACTCATTCAAGTGTCTGTAACGTATATTGTAAAGAAGGAACAAAGCTTGTGCAAACCCGGACAAAAGGAAATTGTACTTATACTCCCTACCAGAAATTCGCTAAATACCAACGGACTCACCGACGGAATTTTTTCCGTCGGTATTTTTCGGTCGAACTCACCGACGGAATACTTCCATCGGTAATTCAGTCGGTAATTACCGACGGATATAGTCCGTCGGTAATTACCGACCGAATTACCGACTGAAAATTCAGAATTAATGACAAAAGGGCGGGCAGTGGCGCAGAGGTTTTGGCAGGTGATTTTTCTGACGGAATTAAAAACTGGGGCCCGTAGGCGTGATGGGACCTGTTCACTGTCAAAAAATACCGACGGAATCACCGACGGATTTGAAATGCCAGATCCGTACCGGTGACGTGACCGGTGCACTGTTAAAAATACCGACGGAATCACTTAGGGATTTGAATAGCAAGTCCGTGCGGTGACGTGTCGATTGCCCGTCAGAATTACCGACGGAATCCAAACCGTCGGTAAGTCCGTCGGCAAAAGTGAATATATGGCCACTCTGCCGACACTCTCCTCCCCCATTTCTCCTTCTTCTTCCTAATCCTAACCCTCCCCATCTGCAAAATAACCAGCCCCCCCCCGCCCCAAAACAAAAATCTTCCTCATCTCAGCACAACAAGTTGTATTTCTTGAAGTTTTGTGGTCACAACATCCGTGTTCTGATTTACCGACGGATTTTATCATTTTTTGTAAGTAATTCTATCTTTTAAAATTTAACATTTAAATGTCAATTTTATTGTTTTTTTAGTATATGTATATTATTTTTTAGTAGAATGTACATGTTTTATTGTTATTCTTCAAACAACTTGTAGTATATGAATGTATAATTTTATACTTGTTATGGTTTGTTTTAGATTTTGTAAGATTGTATTTGTTTGAAAATTGTTAAACTTAATTTGTAGAATTACCGAATTACATGTTATGTTTTTGAAATAATTAAGAGCTTGCTTAATTAATGGGTCTTTTATAGAGGTTCGATAGAAGTCATGGATGATCGTTCATGGATGTATCTAGATTCACCCCAAGGATTGCGGAGGATGGATTATTGTAACGGGGTTCAGGGTTTTATTAATTTCGCAACATCTATTCCCAGAAATTTTACTGGAGGCGGTATTAGGTGTCCATGCAGGAAGTGTCAAAATAAAAAGTATCTGCATCCAGATGTTGTAATGATGCATCTTCTACACAAAGGGTTTGTGGAGGATTACGAGTGTTGGTATGCACATGGAGAGGTATTTGTTAGTAATAGGAGAATGGGAGAAACGGTGGTTGGGTCAACTTCTAGTGCTAGTAACGTGCATGAAGCTGCAAATGACAACACTAATCCTTACAGAAACATGGTTATGGATGCAATGAGAATGAATCAAGACAATGTCAATCAATGTCCAATCGTAGAAGAAGAACCTAATGCAGAGGCAACTAGGTTTTTTGATTTGTTGAAAGATTCTGACGAACCATTATGGGATGGTTGCACAAACCACAGTAAATTATCGGTCGTGGCACAGGTGTTTGATGTAACCATATTATTTGATAGTTTCACCCGCATTTAACTAGTGTTTTGCATATGTTATTTATATAAAATGCCTTGATATTCTTTGTTTTATGTTTTGAAGGCATTTTTGGATGAAAGATGCAAAAAGGAGTAAATTGGAGGTAATTGGCAGATTTGACGTTCAGTCGGTATTTTGTGCAGAGCGTGAGTTCCAGAGATCGAAATGAAGTGATTCCAGTGGCATTAAAAAGCTAACATCCATACCTTTTTGGAAATGTAATGCAAGAAAAATAAAAAGAGAAAGATCATGGAAATCACATCCTTCAAAGTCAAATCTCGCAGTCTGCCAATGTTGACCTTTGCCCATTCAAAATTCAATATCTGGAGCTTCAGAAGTCCAATTGATGCAAACTCAATTTTGTTGGATTCCTTACTCAAAGATCTATAAACGCTCCAAATTTCAGCCAAAAACGATGTCATATGAGGGATATATGATTTTTCAAAGATGACAGCTGAATTCTGCCAGCAAGCAGGTTGCGTGAAGAAACGAATCCAAATTTCATCTAGAAGCATCCAAACCGACCAGCAATTTAGCTCCTCTAGTAAATATTCTAGAAGGTCAAGGAAGGCAGCCACCAACCTCATGGCAGCCACCAACCTCATGGCAGCCACCAACCTCAACCCAGCAGCCAGCAGCCAGCAGCCAGCAGCCTTCACACTACCACCATCTATTGATGTTCACACTTGAACTTTGATTTTCTTACTTACAATTTGTGTATAAATAGAGGGTGAGTAGAAGGAGGTAAAAAAGAAGAGAGAAGAAGAAGGAGGAAACACAAACTCTCCTCTCTACAAATCAGAAATTATGTATTCTTTCATCTTTAGGAGTAGTTGTTCAATAGATATGCAAGGCTAAGCTCGTTTTCTTGGTTGCAAGGACACAACAAACCTTCGGATTTCAAGAACCGTGAGATTTATTCTTCCTTTTATTTTCAGTTTATGTTATGAATGAGTATGTTTGTTTTCCTATGCATATTTCCTATGATTGTTTATCTTAATTGCTAGAGCGGACTCTAAGTTATTATTGTGAACAATCTATTGCTAAGTTTGATATCAAAACCGGAGTTGTGGTATATAAACTTGTGAAGCAACTAAGCTTGATAATTGTAGCGGAACTACGTTATTAAACTTAGGGAGAACATTCGATCATAGCAACACAAATTGACAACTTGGTTGTTAAGATTAATGAATTTATCTGGATCTTAAGGCTGCCATTGGATTAAATCATTAGTGCGGACACTGTGATTGTTTGTTGGTTAGGGCTAGTTATACGGCGGATCCGTTAATTAACCAATATTAAGAAAAGATAAAATTCATAATATAAACTGGAGTTTCGTTTCAAGGATCGGTTCTAATTTCCGTTGGTGGATGTGTGCTTGCAACCAAGGTTTGTTTTCTTGATATATTTCAGTTTCAATTGATTTTGTTTGCTAGTTTAATTTCTGCCATAGTTTAAATCATTTCAAATCAATCCCCCCCAATTACATAACGTACAACATAAAAATCTAACTTCAAACTTCCTCGTGGGATCGACCCCTTGCTTGCTCTATACTATCTTGTGTGTTTTAAGCTAGGGTAATTAATTTGTGCGACCGCGACATCGCAACAAATTTTGGCGCCGTTGCCGGGGAGGTAATTTTAGTTGATTCTTGTGCTTGTACTGTTATTTTTAGTTTCTGTGATTGTTATTTACATTTCTGAAAAAAAAAAAAAAAAAAACAGAATTTTTGCTTGCGGTGTTACTGTTCACTTGCCGCAGCGGTACTGTTGAAGACAGAATTGTTTGTGGAATTAGGTTTCTAACCTTCATTTTCTGAAGTGAAACGACGTTCTGAACAAGACTAGTGGTATACCACTAGCCCCACCCCATCGAGGCCAAATTCTGCTGTTTTCTAAGGTTTTTAGGTAGTTTTAGTTTTTAGCGTAGGATTTTCATATAATTTGCATTTTTTTTTTTATTCGCTTGTGTGGTTGCTTTCTTTTGAGTTTTCTTAGCGATTGATGCCAGTAACCCGTTCTACTAATCAGAGTCTAGTGCAGGTTGATCTTGAAATAGAAAGCACTTTACGCAAGTTAAGAAAGGAAGTTCACCTCAACACCATGGCGGTTGCACGACAACAAACACTCAAGGAGCTTGCTGCTCCTAACGTGGAGAATCAACCATTGTGCATAAACATTGACAATAATGTAAACTTTGAGCTCAAATCTGGTTTTATACATTTGTTACCAACATTCAATGGTCTTGCAGGAGAAGATCCTCATACTCATCTCAAGGAGTTCCATATGGTTTGTGTTGGCATGAAACCGAATGGAGTTGATGAAGAACAAGTTAAGTTGAAAGCTTTCCCTTTCTCTTTAAAAGGGGCAGCAAAGGCATGGCTTTTCTCTATTCTCCCAGGATCTATTGGAACTTGGAATGCCATGAAGAAGATTTTCCTTGAGAAGTATTTCCCAGCATCTCGAGTTGCCAACATAAGGAAAGAAATATGTGGGATTCGGCAATCTCATGGAGAGACTCTCTCCGAGTATTGGGAAAGATTTGAGCAATATGCATTCAATGCCCTCATCATCAAATACCCGATCAGCTGCTCATTCAATATTTCTATGAAGGATTGATGCCTACTGACCGTAGTATCATTGATGCTGCAAGTGGAGGCGCATTGGTAGATAAGACACCTGAGGCTGCACGCCAATTGATCTCAAACATGGCAGCCAACTCAAAACAATTTGGCACTCGTGGAGACTTCTCCAACAAACGAGTAAATGAGGTAAGTATTTCTAACCTTGAAAATAAAGTTAATGATCTTACTTCTCTTGTGCGTTCTTTGGCTTGTGGAAATGTGCAGCAGGTGAAA
Source organism: Populus tremula (assembly GCA_964019445.1). Classification (NCBI taxonomy): domain Eukaryota; kingdom Viridiplantae; phylum Streptophyta; class Magnoliopsida; order Malpighiales; family Salicaceae; genus Populus; species Populus tremula. The sequence goes on along the minus strand of CAXHTJ010000009.1, from coordinate 10,722,384 downwards.
GTTTGTAGCATATGCTCCTCACAAGGACATGCTTCGAATATGTGCCCAACAATGCAAGAAGATTACATTGAACAAGCTCATGCAATTGATGGAGCATTCAACGGACAACCTCAGCGTAAGTATGATCCTTTTTCCCACACGTACAATCCTGGATGGAGAGATCATCCTAACCTACGATATGGGAACCAACCTCAACAAGGCAATCAAGGCCAACAATTCCATCCCAATGGATTTCAACCCCAACAGAATTATCAAGCAAGACAATCGTCATCCAATGATGATCTTCGTGAGATGATGAAAACTTTGGCTTCTAATACTGTTACTTTGCAACAAAATGTCATGTCTTTTCAACAGGAAACAAGGTCAAGTATTCACAACTTGGAAAAGCAAATGGGGCAAGTAGCTTCAAGTGTGGGAAATTGGAAGCACAAATGAATGGAAAATTGCCCTCCCAAGCATTGAATCCAATAGAGCATGTTAGTGCGATCATGTTGCGAAGTGGGAAAGAACTTGAAGAGAAAAGGTCAAAACAAATTGAGATGGAGGAAGAAGAAGAGATAGAAACTGAATTGAGTACAAAGAAGATACATCATCCTTCTCCTCCACAAACTGAAACAAAGACCAACACTCCAAAGGTAACTCCTCACTCAATGAATTCCAGTTTTACAACAATTCCACCCTTTCCCGTGAGTTCTTCTAGGTCAAAGAAAGAGGACAAAGAAAAAGAGATTTAGAGGTTTTTAAGAAAGTAGAACTCAACATTCCTTTGCTTGATGCTATCAAGCAAATTCCCAAGTATGCCAAATTCTTGAAGGAGTTGTGTACTACCAAGAGAGCTTTCAAACTGAAAGGTCATGAAACGGTAAGTATGGGTGAAGTTGTATCTGCTGTTGTTCAAAAGAATCTGCCTTTGAAACAAAAAGACCCAGGTGCGTTTACTATCCCATGTGTTATTGGTAATGCTAGTTTTAAAAGAGCTTTATGCGATTTAGGTGCATCCATTAGTGTTATGCCTAAACATGTTTATGATTCTCTTAGTCTAGAGCCTTTGAATAAAACTAGTATTGTAATGCAACTTGCGGATCGTAGTTTTGTTTACCCACTTGGTGTGATAGAAGATGTCCTAGTCAAGATTGATAGTTTGGTTATTCCATGTGACTTTTATATTCTTGATATGGAACATGATTCTTGTGATTCATCAACCAGCACTCCTATATTGTTTGGGAGACCATTCTTGAAAACTGCCAACACAAAGATTGATTGTGGTAAGGATACCTTGTCTATGGAGGTAGGAGATGAAAAAATTGAATTTAATTTTCATGATGCAATGACATATCCTTATAGCAATGTTTATTCTATCACATGTTATGACCAAGTTGATAAGTGTGTGCAGCAGTTTTTGATTTTGATGAAGAGTATGGATTAAGCATGCTTTGAGCAATGACTATGATTTTACCAAGATAGAAGAGATGGAAAGGCATATATGTGTTCCCCAAAACATGCATGAATCAACATTGGATTTGCAAGCTTTGCAAATTGTCCTTCATGATGCAGGAGTCATTTACCCATCACGGATAGTGAATGGGTGGCGCCTATCCTTTTGGTGCCCAAAAAGATTGGAATTACGATGGAAGAGATTCAAAATGATGCTTACGAGAATGCAAGGATTTACAAAGAAAAGACTAAGAATCTTCATGACCGAATGCTTACAAGAAAGGAGTTTCATGTTGGAGACAAAGTCCTTCTTTATCATTCGCGTTTGAAACTTTTTCCTGGAAAGTTACGCTCTCTTGGATTGGACCATTTGTTGTTTCTAATGTTTTTCCTTATGGTGCAGTTGAAATTACAAGTTTAGAAACTAACAACATACTCAAAGTCAATGGGCATCGTTTGAAACCTTTCTATGAAGGTTGGACGGCAGAACTCACCGCTTCTGCAGAGTTAGCTGAACCAATCTATGAAGAATGAGCATGCAATATGTCGAGCCAATGACATAAAACAAAAGCGCTTACTGGGAGGCAACCCAGCACAAAAAGAAAAAAAAAATCAGATTTGCTTTCTTTTTCCTTATCTTTTATTTTTCGTATTTTACTTTATCTTTGTCATTCTCTTATGTTCCTTTGCTTTTATTTCAACATTGAGGACAATGTTGTGTTTTAAGTGTGGGGGTATTGGAGAATTTTGGTTTTCTTATTTTATTTTCTTTGTTGTTTTAAAAAAAAAAAACATTTTGATCTTTTTAACTCCTATTGGTTTTTTAGAATATCAGTATTATATATGAGAATTAATTGAGATAGATGAAGGATATAAATCAAATGAAGGAGTATGCATGCAAATTTTAAGGTTTAATTGGTTTAGGGATTGACTTTGAGAATATGCCATGTTGACTTTATAGTGTTATACCAATGCAAGCTTTTGAGCCTTCAACATTATATTCTTTGAGTGTGCATTCTTTCAATGATAAGTATCTCTAGAACTTGCTTCATATCTTATTGAGAATATATCCCATTACAAATATACATGAAGATGATAAAGGCATTAGGAATTTTAACCCCTCAAGCCAAAAAGCCAACCTAAAGCATATTATCCTTAGTGAACCCGTTTTGAGCTTGGTTATCTTTTTTTTGCTTTATCCATGTATAAGCCTTAACTTTATATATGTTTTTCTTTTCCCCTGGCCAAGGATTAGTAGAGCATATACTTGTAATATTAATGGAATTATGGTTGGAAATTATATGAAAAGAAAGAAGTGATGCTTGATGAAAAAATGGGCAAAGTTGCCGAAGAAAAAAAAAAAGAAAAAGAAAAAAGAAAAAAAAAGTATTCCTTTATGTTCTTAAGGTTTTATGTTGAAAGAGCTTGAAATCAAAAGGAGTTAAGCATTTGTGATTAAAGATGAAAAATTTATGAGCTTTGATGGAATATCTTGTTTGAAGTATCATTTTTCAAAATGCTCTACTTTCATTGGTTTGAACCTTTCCTTTTACTTTCTTTTACCTCACCTTAACCTCAGCCCCATTACAACCGGAAAATAAGACCTTTTGATTCATGTAATACTTGTAATAAGTTGCTAATGGAGATGAGATTGAAAAGCAAGCTTATGGTAGAACATACTCTTTGATTGAATTTGAGAGATTTAAACACATAAACCCTAAACACATGAGTGTTGGAGTGTATATCAATGAGAGGACCTATCACTTTGGCATGGCATAGATTTCATTTAAATCCAGACGATTGATTGAGTTTTGAAGTTTGCATGTAAATAAATTCATGAGAATTATATTATTTATCCTTCATGATTGTATTCTTGTTTATAATGCTTGTACTCTTAGACATTGATGGGAGATTAAGAAATTGATCATAGTTATTTTCAATTTAATTTTATTTATCCTTTCTCGAGGACGAGCAAGAGCTAAGTGTGGGGGTATTTGATGTAACCATATTATTCGATAGTTTCACCCGCATTTAACTAGTGTTTTGCATATGTTATTTATATAAAATGCCTTGATATTCTTTGTTTTATGTTTTGAAGGCATTTTTGGATGAAAGATGCAAA